>MAPW01000079.1:0-223767 GCA_001689995.1 Tilletia indica
ACTGCTTTGTTTGTTGGAGGTGCGGAGGAGGGTTGCTGTGGAGAGTGCTGTGCGGCGGACTACGTCTGTTCGGAAGGGGGCGGAGGTTGTGGAGCGGAAGGGGAGTGGGCCTGCTCCTGCGGATGATGCTGAAGGTGTGGGCGATGATGGTCCTGCGCTTGCTCTGTCCATGGCTGGGGAATGTGTGGCTGGGGTCGTGGTCTTCCAGCTGGAGGGCAATGCACTTGACCAAAAGGGTGACGCTCAGAACTGCGAATCACGTGACTTTCCTCGCAGTCGTCATCGTCATCCTTTTGGTGAATCACTCGCTCTGACTCGACATGCGCAGTTCCTTCAACCAACCACCAACTGCAGCTCAACGCCAGTGTTCCTGCAGCTGCTCCCCAAGCCACGAGTCATTACTTCGGCCTGCTGACTCACTTTATATTCATCTCTCACTTCCAAAAAGGCGCTGCTTCACTGCTTCCATCGCGGTAAGTGAGTCATCCACCACCTCACAGGTCCTTCTGGCCACTGCGCAAAGCAACAAAAACAAGAGCGAACGAGCATCTCACTTTCTTCTCCTTCTCCATCTCCTCTTTAACATTTCTCAGCACCCGCGCCTCACCTCACAAGCTGCACCAATACCCATCTCTTGCTCCACAACTTGCACACAGCTTTTCACACCAATGTCGGACAGCAACGATACCAAAACGCCCGGACCATCATCCCCATCTCCATCCACTCCATCAAATGAACCAAACACAGCAGCAGTCATCCAACAACTGGCTCAACGATGGGGCTACGTAGCCTCCTCGCCAACCCACTCGCAGGCCTTGCACTCTCAAGCATCGGCAACGCAGCAGCAGCATCCGCCTCCGGCAACCTTCCCTCCGGCAAGCCCTCGTCTGGAGCAGAAGGAGGAGAAGGAGGAGAAGAGGGCTCAGCAGCAGACCCTAGCGCAGTCGTACAGGCTCTAGCTACCTCCTCCCCCGTCGGCGGGATCGCCCAGACGGTACTCTCCCTCCTAGGCGGTATGAGCGGCGGCGCAGGCGGCAAAAACCTAACTTCCTCCATCCGCCTCCTCGTCCTCGGCTTCCTAATCGCCTACGCTCGCTCGCTGTATGACAACGCCTCAGTCCTCTTCCGCCGCTTCTTCGTCACCACGGTCGAACTCAGCAGGGACCACGCTGGGCCGAGTTGGTACTGGATCGAACATCTCTTCCGGAAAGTCGACTTGGGTAAACGGTTGAATACTTTTACTGTGGAGTCGCATTCGGTCGGGGAGGATGAGGCCATTGCGAGGGGGCAGGAGGTTCCTCTGATCTTGGGACTTCCTCAAGAATGTTCACTCGGGTTCTTCCTCAATGCTCGGACGGGACGGATCTACCCTGGCTTCCTGGATGCGCTCAAGCTTCGGAATCGGAACGGGGGAAAGATGGGCAGGTTCGTGAGGAGACTTCGCTTAGCCGTGATGCGCGTGATCCCCTTCACCCCACACGCCATCACCTACGCCTGGCTGGAGTCCCACAAGGAGACGGCCCGGACGGTGTATTCGAGCGATACGATGGTTTCCCAGATCTCGACGGTCTCTCGCTCGCGTTTCCCACTCGAGGCATTGCTCAAACATGCGCGCTTCGTACATGCGCGGGAACATACCTCCAAGACGAGGGTCTACGTCTCCGACCCAATCGAACGCGAATGGGACCTGGTCACGACGCGTCCTAAGCGACTCTTCAGCTCGGTCTTACTCGAGGGTCGGACGCAGGAAGCGCTCCTTCAGGATATTCGGTCGTTCCTGTCCCGTCGGATGAGGCAGTTCTACGCCCAACGAGGGGTACCCATCGACGGGGCTATCTGCTGTACGGCCCTCCCGGATCGGGGAAGACGTCGAGCATTGTGGCTATTGCGGGCGAGTTGAACTTGAATCTGTATTCGGTCAGTTTGGCGCAGAAGGGGATGGATGAGAGGTTGTTGTTGGAGTTGGCGAATAATTGCGAGACGCCTTGTATCTTGTTGTTGGAGGATATCGATGCGGCTTTTACGGGACGGACGAAGGTGGGAGGGGTGGGAAGGAGGAGGAGTCTACTGCGAAGTCAATCAAGGTCAAGGACCGGCTGCTCCTCCTTCCACCGCGCCAGGAACGTCGTCTTCGTCGTCAACGGTCGGACAAGAGAACCGCGTCACCTTCTCGGCCTTACTCCAGCTTCTCGACGGCGCGGCCTCGAGCGAGAACCGGATCGTGTTCGCGACGACGAACCACATCGAGCGACTGGATCCAGCTCTCATCCGTCCCGGGCGGATCGATGTGAGGGCAGTACCGGAATGCGAGTCGTCGGCAGGCGAAGGGACTGTTTTGAGGATTTTCACCACGTTGAGTGCGCAGGAGTTGGATGAGGCGTTGATTGAGGCTCGGAGGGCGTGGGAGGAGACGAAGCTTCATCATCCGGCGGAGGTTCTGGAGGAGGATGGGGGGTTGGCGAAGAAGACTACGACTACTGGGGGAGTTCCTACGAATGCGGATTTGGAGGATGAGATTTTCCATCGGGAGTTGGTGCAGTTGGGAAGGAGTTTGCGGCGCAGGTTCCGGAGCGGACGTTATCGATGCGCAGTTGCAGGGGTTCTTGATCAAGAGGGCTATGACGGCGCAGCAGGATGCTCGGATTCGCGGGGATCATCAGGAGGAGAAGGAGGAGGTTGTTGAGGAGAAGGAGAAGGAGAAGGATGATGATGGGATTGTGCTGGGTGTGAAGGCGGAGGGTGATTCGCAGGAGTTGAAGGACATGCTTGATGCTGCGCGGAGGGCGGTTCGTGATATTGGGGCGTTTGTGGAGAGTGGTGGGGTGGATGATGATGAGGTTGGGATGTCGTTGTGAGGGGTGCTTCAAGGCGATCGGCCAGGGGGAGGCGAGGGAGGATGGATGTTGGACAGCATATACATACACACGCAAGACATGGGGGCTTCGTTTCTCAACACTACTTTGATTCGTGAACATCTATCTATCATACACACGCATTTCCAGTTGTTCTGTTGGGTCGCACTTATCTTCGCTGCTGGAAACCTGGTGGAAGTTCTCTTTTGCATACCTGGGTGGGAAGATGGGGAGAGGAAAAGTCAGTCAAGTAGAAGCAGCAGAAACACTTTGAGGCAGTTGGGAATGTATGTATTGAGAGAGTGAGTGGGAGATGTTGGTTGTTGTTGACAGAAGGATGGGAAAGACCTTCTCTCCTTTTGTCTCGCCCTCACTCGTACCTTGGAAAGAAGGTGAATGCGGACAGGGATCAGTTTCACCTTCTCTTCCTCCCTCGCAGAAGCATCTCTCTCACCTTTCTCAAGCAGCGCTATCATCTTTCTGATCAGCTGTCGGAGAGAGACAAGAACTGTGGCAGAGATTAGGCGGAGAATCAACATCCTCCCTCCTCACTCACTTCGCCCAGTCGCCAACGAGAGACACCCACAACCAACACCATCGCACACGGCACACGGCACAGCGCTGAACGTGAGTTGCTATGTACTCCCCTGGCCTTCTTTGCAAGCATGTTTTGCTGACTTTCACCACCACCTGGCTTTTGCCTTTTTGCGCTCCCAGTTCCCACGCAGCATTGATACATACATCTCTCCCCGCGGTCTTCCATCTCCGCCCCCCCGCCCTACCGCCTGCTTCCTGCGGCTTACGTCTTTGTCTGCCCACTGTATGTACCTGTGCACATTCATGCATGCAGGCACCCCACCACCACTACTACTAACCACGACTCTCATTATTATCGATTATCACTACTCATCTACGCATGCATTGTCCCAGTGCAGCATAGAGGTACAGCATACATCCGACCGCAAACAACAAGGTTCTCGCCCTTTTCGCCCGATTATTTGCAGTTCAGCCAGGCATAGTAAAGGCGGCACTTTTGGGATCCTCCCCCGCCTCCCTCCCTTCCGCCTCCCCGTCCAAGCATACATACACCAGTCACCAGGCCTCTCCTCCCTCCATCAACCAAGGCCCATAGGGTTCGCAACCAACGCCTTCGCCCCTTCGTTACGTTCGCGTTCGCCCAAATCTCTCTCTTTCCAGCAGCAGCAGCACTACAAGCATCCTTTGTCACGGAAACTTTCGCTCTGGCCAGAACGACCCATCCCAACCCCCTACACGCGCACAACGACCCCTTCTCCTTTTCGTCGCACTCTCATCCTCATCCCTTCATTTGGGGAGGGTGGTTGTCGTGTTCCCCTTTTCTCCTTTCTTTTCTAGTAGGTGAGTTGAATCCTGTCCCTGTCCCGTCGTGGTGCTGAGGCCGAGGAGGATCAAAGTTGGGACCGAGCGCGCGGGTGTCTGTTCCTTTGTTCCACCTACCTTCAGTCGGCGCTCTCGACAACCCGCACGAGCAATAATCACACGCTTGCGGTGATGAGGACCCCTTGCCAGCAACAGCCCTTTCATCTCATCGCTCATCAGCGAAGAGGAAGCTCTCCACTTCACTTCCTGCACAGATACATTAAACTGACACTTCGCCTGGACTTGCTCTTTGCCTCCCCCCCTTCCCATCTCTCTTCTTACAGGCCAACCTACTCGTACATAGTTAGCTGCCGCGCGCCTCAGATCTCGCCTCTGCACAACCTCATCTGAGCGAGGTGAGTAACCCCTTCGCCTCTTTGAGCGAGCCCTCATCTCTTTCAGCCAGGGTTATAATAATTCCTGACGCTCTCCTCCCTGAACCCGCCCGATTTCGGAAGCAGCTCGCGATGCGAAACCGACTGTTGGAAAAGCTGGAGGCAGCTTCGAGCTCCCATAACAACAATGCCGGCGGACCCTCCCAATCCCCTTCCTCCTCTTCCTCCTCATCACAGACCAACCTCTTCCTCAGCACCACCACCGAAGCAGGTCGGCTGTCTTCCTCCTCTTCCTCGCCCTCATCAAGACCGCAGGGTCCACCTTCGCCTGGATTTGGCGACCCATCGTACGCCAGTCCGGGTATGCAACCCGGACGGAGTCTTCCCTGAGTCGCGCAAGTCGGTCTTTTAAGGCACAGTCGATATCTGCGGTACGGCTGCGGAAGGATAAGGATAAGGATAAAGATAAAGGGTCGTCGAAGAAGGATCATCGGGGATTGCTTGCTCCTGCTCTTTCTGGATTGCGAGGGTCAGAACTTCCCGGTGGTGGATCGTCTTCGTCTCCGTCAGCGGGAACGGCGTCCTTGGCGATGAACAGGCAGGCACCCACGTACGCTTCTATGCCTGGTGCAGCATTCCACTCCTCAACGTACTCCCAATCGCCTCCTCGTTCTTCGGCGGCTATGGCTGGTCCATCAATATCTTCCCTCGCTGTTGGGAGAGGAGGAGGGGACGACTTCATGCCTGGACGGAGTAGTGCTGAGATGGGACATGCGCAGACGGTGGGGAATGCGGGCGAAGGTCGGGAACGCAAGTTACTTTCTCGATTCGCTCATACGACCGGTGGACCCTCACATGCCGCAGTAGTAGCACCTGCCTCCGCACCACCGCATCACTCCATCATCACCACCACCATCATCATCATCACCACTCGTACCCACGTGGGCGATCCGCCGGGGACGACGAGGAGAATGATGAAGCAGGGATCGAACCAGGACATTACTATCCTGACACCGAGGACAGCTTCTTCGCGCATCTACGGATGGAATGTGAGGACTGTCATGAGATTTTGGACTCGGATGCTGTGCTGGACGGGAGGTCGCCTCGGAGGAGGGCGAATCTGGCGTTACCACCCCCACCCCCACCGCTTTCTGATGGTGGTGGTGCCGAAGTGGATCTTTCGTCCTCTTCCTCGTCATCGTATGGAGTCAGGGTAGGTGGCTCTGGCTCCTCATTGGCGCCCATCCCGGGCGTGTTGGAGGATCGGGGTGGACTGTTGCTAGGTATCGGCGGACTTGATGATTCTGGATTGTCGACGCAGGGAGGATACAGTCTACGGGCTCGCAGCAGTCTGGCTCTACTGTTACGTCGGCGGCGGCGGCGGCGGCGGCGGGACCTAGCGATGGAGCTTTTGCCTCGTCTGGCTTGCAGAACCTCTCTTCGTCTGGAACGTTACGTGGGGATCCTCATCCTCATCATCAACGCGCGCACGACGAGGATGACGATGGTGGTGGTGATGTGCGGGAGGAGCTAGGGTACGAGCACGAGTACGAACAGGAGCAGGAACAGGTGCTTGGTGGCTTTGCGAGTTTGGGCATCGCTCCTGGTAAATCGGCCGTCGATTGGGAGAGCTCGTCCTCCTCGGCCAGTCAAGGGCGGAGAAGTCGGACCAATACAGGTCCGCAGGCCGGCGATGGTTCTTTTGGACCTGGCTCAGCGGGCTTTGGTGGCGGCGGCGGCGTTGGTTCGAAGGAGGACGGTGATCTGATGGCACAACCACAACAGCAGCAACAACAACAGCCTGTCGATGCGCGGATGTCGTGGCCTACATCTCTCAGAGCGCGGAATGCGGACCCTATGGAGACGCTCGACATCCTCTCTGTCGAAGAGATGGGAATGCACTCGATCAACATGGGCAACCCGGACGACTGGGAAGGCTGTATCGTTGGACCCGTCCGACCGGACGCCCCACCTTCCTCTCTGAAATTTGCCTCGCCCGACGAGTTTTGTGCGGCGAGCGCGGCGATTACGTGGGCTGTGGCCCGGTTCGTGGGCCATCCGAGGAAGTGGATCGTCGCCCCTCTTCAGGCGTTGAAAGCTTGTGATGACGAGCATCAGGCGGCTTGTAATGCCGAGCGGACGGTCGTGGTGACGGATCATCATGTGAGCTCGTTACAGCGGAGTGCGGGGTTAGCGGCGAAGGAACCTAACTTTTGGGAACATCTTTCTGGGAGTCAGTTGGGGTTTTCGCATGGGTCGGATAGTGGTGCTGGGGGTGCTGGAAGTGGAGCGATGGCTGCGAATTCGCATGCGACGGCCACGACGCCTTTCAACGAGACGACGGTATTTGAACTTCGGTTCTTACGAGCGAACACGTACGAGGCTTTCCTTTCTTCTTCCTCTACTCATGATTTGGGACGGAAGGACAGGGCGGAGTTGCCCATCGCGCCGGATCCTGCGTTTATGCTCGCTTCGCCGGATATGCATCGAGCGATGGCGAAAGCTGCTCAGCGCAGCTCTAAATCTGGTGCAGCTGCGGTGTCCGGCTTGATGGGTGCTCGGGCACATACGGTCGGTGTCAACTCAGGAGGAGGAGGAGGTCACAAAGGTAGTGGCTTCCTACCTGCTGAAGGCAGACGAGAAACCGACTTTGGATGGGTCGATCCCTTTGTGGACTTCTCCTCCTCCGGTGGTGCTGGGTCGACGAGGCTCTCTGCAGGTAGCGGGAGTACGAAGCATGGTTACCAGACTGCGAGAGGTTCGGCTTCGTTGTCTGTCTCGAGTGGACCGAGTAGTCGAAGTGCGAGTTCGGTCGTTGGGCTTGGGTTGGGCGGTCCTGCGGGCACGGGCGCCGGTGGGTCGACTTTGGGCGTCGATCAAGGAGGAATAGGAGCGATGCGAACCAGGTCTGTGGTTGGTATGGGTGAGCGAGTCGGGATGGGAATGGGGATGTCGACTGTCGGGCATGGAGTGGCGTCGTCGATGATGACCACTGCGGCGCCGGTGTCGATACCGATCACGCGGCTGCCGCCGTCGTCGCATAGCACCATTATGGCCAGCTCGGCGTCGTACAGTGTTGTGCAGCCGGGGCACTTGTCGAGCTCGCAGGCGACGCAGCCGGGACATCTGTTGAGGCGGGTGCGGTCGAAGCCTACTTTGCGGGGGTCGGGTGACGGGGGCGGCGCGTCTGCTTCTGTGTCTGGTGGTGCGGGGAGTCAGATTGACCCTTCGGCGGTATCCTATTTTCCAATGAAGGGCGCAGCGGCTTCGGTTCGGCCTCAGCCTCATCCTCACCTTCCCTTCATCCATCTCCGCGGATGCAGCATGGGATGGGCGGCGCTCAGTCGTCCTCGACAGGCACGGCTACGGCCACGGGCCCCGGTGCTGCGACTGGGCAAGAATCTGACGCAGCGGGTGCGGAAAGAGATAATCGACGGCCCAGTCTGGGCAAATCGGCCAGTTTCGAATCAGCTTCTACCAATCCTCATCCGCGTCAGACGAGTGTTCCTCAATTTGCATGGGGTGGGGTAGGCACTGCGGGTGCTGTCGTCGAGTCTGGCGGTGGGGGCTCCACAGCAGGATCGGGACCGAATTCACCCATGCTGTCCGCGACGCGGTATCCGCCTACTCCCGCGCATGTTGAATTGCTCGGGTTGGACGCGGTTCCGAAGAGGAGTTTGACGATGATTATCCCTCTTCCGCTCTTTCAGCTCGAGAGCTCGCCCCGGCCTGTGATGCGGTACGTCCGCGTCACGTTCGTTCCGTTCGCATCGGCCAATACCGAGATGAAGATCCATCCTCGACGCTCACGCGGACGACAACGAACGAGAAGGGCGATCCATCAGGCCCAAATCATTCTTCTCAGAAGCATCTCTTCCAATCCGTCATGCGTCTTCCGCAGTCCTTTTCTCAATCTTCCGGGTTGAGCATGATGCCGGATGATTTCGAATTGCCGATGAGCCCGCTCTTGACTCCGACAGCTACGGTCCCTCCTCCGCTGAATCTTCCTCCGGCTCATGCGCATGCGAATGCGCAGCCGCAGCCGCAGTCGTGGTATCGCAAGTTTGCGGCTGCTGCGGGTGCCCGGGCTTTACTCCATCCACACGACGATGGCTCGACGGCAGCTTCTCGCTCGGGGGTGGGAGTAGTGTTGGGAATGAAGGGTCGAAGGATTGGTTCAAGCGGATCGGGGGGTCACGTCAACATGACGAGTCATCTTCTTACTCGCCTACTTCTCCGCCCTCGGTCAGTTCGCCACCTCCATCGTCATCATCAGCATCAGGAGGTATAGGGACGATGAGTAAGAACTCTTCTCATTTCGCTCATGATCGGTGTCGACTTCCCGGCCGGCGACGGTCCGTTGCTGAGGCGTTCAGGGTGACTGCGCTCGTTTTGGCTGATGTGCCTGTTGGTTCGGGTACGGCGTTGATGGGGGTGACGAGGACTGCGTCGGCCGGTTCAGCTCGGAGAAAGAATTTCCAGCCGGGTTCGTTGCCTTTGCTGTCTGCTACCTCGGCCTGGGCTGCGGGAGGGCAGGGCTATATGAGCTCGCATGTGTCGCCTAGGCACGTTCAGGGTGCTGCTTTCGCTTCGAGCGGAGGTGGCGGTGGTGGTGGCGGTGGAGCAGAATCGCCTTCGTTGTCGAGTGAAGCAGGCAGTATACACAATCTGCCCGCTCCAAATCGGGGCGCCTTCCATTCGCGAGGGTCCGACTCGGGCGCCTCGGTGACGACGACCTCGTCGACCTTGGCTATCGATTGGGCAGCGGACTTACCCGAACCGGGCACGTTCCCGGTCGTGTTGGCCTTCTGTGATGGATCGCGCTCGCGCTCGCTTGAGTTGGTGCCTGAGGGTTGGGAGGCGATTGGGTTGGGGAGTGGGGCGGCTGCGTTGGGTTTGCCTGGGTTTTATGATGCTGCGGAGGCGGAGGAGCAGCAGCAGCAGCAGCAGGGGGAGGAAGATGGGGATGGGGTTAAGGATGGTGCGATTGGCGGTGGGTTGTCGAAAGGGAGTAGAGGGCGGACAGGTCTGCCTGGGGGCGCATTGGGTGGAGTGGCAGATCTGATCTTGGCGGCTTGTTCGGCTGTCATGGATCTCTGAACGGGAGGTGGGGGAACCCGACGCTGCTTGCCCTGCTAGGGGGGAGGAAACACGGCTACGCCTCGAGCCATTGGACATCACGAAACCGCATTCTTCGCCTCCTCAGATCCACACAACACATACGCAGCTGCAAGCAAAAAAAATCCGTCAAGAAGGGATGAACGAAACCGCTACCCGCTTATCACTACCGAACAACGTTTTCTCTTCAACAAAGGCCCGTTCAACACACTCTGCAACTCCAACAAGACTTTCAACTTTCACCGCCGTCTGCTTTTTGCTACTTAATCAACTTGGGGATGGGGTTTTCTCTTTGCGAGCTTGTTATTTCTCTTCTGTTCTCTCTCTCTCTCTCCTTTATTCCATCCACATCTTCGAGGCTTCATACCAGACAACTTTTCTCGATTACTCTCCTGGCTTGCCCGCATACACTCAACACGTCACTTATTTGGGGAAGGGGGAGGGGGGTATTCTTTCTGATTTTGGGTTTTCAGCGGCTGTCCTTTCGTCTCTTTCTATCCCCTTCGTTCAAAACAACTTGGTTGCCCCTGCGCTTGCGTTCTGAACCTTTGCTTGAACTTATTCTCTTGTGTAGCATCACGCACCCGAGGATCTTGGGGAGAGATGTGAAAAGGATGAGAGCGAAATTGCCATTGCTGGAGAAACCCTGGGAGTAGAGCTGGATGATCATCTTCTTTGTACCTTGCGAGTGGGTGCCGGGGCTACTTCTTCCTCTTCTTCTTCGTCGTCCTCGTCGTCCTCGCCAGCATCATCGTCGTCCACGTCTTCGAACCCCTCGTCGTCATCATCATCATCGTCATCATCACCCATCTCATCATCGTCGTCATCCCCTTCATCGTCGTCCTCGTCATCGTCATCTTCGTCTTTGGGATCGCGATTCTTCTTGAGACCGACCATCTTCCTGGTCTGCAACTTGCTAAGATCCTGCTTGCCGACGTGAATTTGTCCCACAAGATCACCCATGTCATCGGTATCCAGATTCTTGCGCTTGGTGCCCTGCTTGCCCTGGGTGTTCCTCTCCAAGGCGTTCTTGGGCCGCTTCAAGCTGGCACGGAGCAAGTCTGGTAGAGCGGGCTTACGACGACGGAGATCGAAGACGAAGCGTGGACCACATTCGTTGAGTTGTACTTTGGGTAGACGTGTGCCTGAGGCGAGGAGGGCGACGGTGTAGACGCGGAAGTGGACTGTGCCGCCGTGGGCGGGTTGGATGTTGGCTTGGTATGAGGTTCCTGCGCTTGCTTCTCCGAGAGGGTTGCCTCCGTTGGCAGCTGCGGCGGCGTAGAGGTTGGCGAGGGTTTGGTCTTGTGTCGCGGCGGCGGCGGCGGTATTGGTGTTGGAAGCGGAGGTACCGTCGAAGGGCTCTGCTGTGACGCTGATGACGTGTTGGAGACCGGTGAGAGCGATCTGACCCTGTCCGGGCAGTGGGCCTGGGGGAAGTTCCTGACCGCGATAGAAGTCGAGGAGGAGAGACTTGAGATGTTGGTAGGGTGCGTGAGGGTTGTCGTCGAAGGAGTTTCCGCTCGCGTAGGAGTCTGGGTACTCTGCTGTGAACTGGGGGCCGGAGAAGTGGAAGAGGGGCCTGAGACCGAGGCCTGGCTTGGTGACGCCCTTGAAGAGGGGGTCGTTCATGGGGATGCACTGCTTGATGCCCATCTCGAGGATGTCGAGGACCTGGTAGTCGAACATCCTGACCCAGATGAGGTTGTCCTTGCGCTTCTTCTGTGAGCTGCCGATGACGAGGAGGGATGCGTCGTTCTTCTGGCTGAAGAAGCAGAGGGAGGCATCGTCTTCAAAGGGGAGGATGGAGTTCTTCTTGTTGAATGCGATGGCCTCTGGCTTCTTGAGCGCGCCGAGTTCGCGGAGGGCGGTGTTGACGGTGTCGGATGTCCTGGAGGCGCGTACGAAGATCGCTGTTTTTGGGTTTTCGCGTTCCTTGGGCTCCCTGTTTTCGAGTGCGCGCTTGGAGCGAGCGTTCTTGGGCTTCTTTGTGCGGATGAGTGCGCCTGACATGCTTGCTGTTCTTGCTGTTGCTGTCGAGGTTGAGGTCGTCGCTGTCAAGATCAAGAAAGGAAGGAAGAGAAAAAAGTTGAGGATGTGGGCCAGGCTTACGTAAGCAAAGGCTGGTGTGCAAAAATATTTTTGGAGGTAAAATCGCATGCCGTGATTTCCGGCGAACTTCTTGAAAATTATTAAATGTAAATTATTTTTCGTTACCACCTCAGAAAAAAATTCTGGCTGCCAACCACCTCGACGTCGACCCCAACGACGACAGCGGACAAGATGATCTCGAGCGCAGTGTGGATTGCTCGCGGAAGGAGTGCACGCAACCCAGCAAAGTACAATGTGGACGACTCTGAGCTCGAGCGGGTCAGCGCATACACCGGCCTCCATCTCGAGGAAGCACGCGCTCAGCTAGAACACGCACAGAAGCTCGCAGCCGGTGGGGATGGCGAGGGCGATGACTGGGAGGACGACCAGGATGACGACGACGACGACGAGGAGGAAGAGGAGGGCGATGCGGAGATGGACGATGCTGAAGACGACGCGGACGAGACCGACAACAAGACCAAGGCGAAGAAGGCGAAGAACGCTGCAGCAGCAGCAGCAGCAGCAAAGCCAGAAGATCCCAACGATCTCAGCAAGTACAACCTCGACAGCTACGACGACGAACAGAGCAATCCCATCTCCCTCGGCCCCTTCAGCAACCTCAAGGGCCTCGCCTACTTCCAGAACAACGACGAAGACCCCTACATCACCCTCAAGGGAGCAGACGCAGCCGCAGAGGACGACGAAGAAGAACGCGAAGAACTCGAAGTACTCCCCGAGGACAACCTCGTCATCTGCGCAAAGACAGAAGACGACATCTCACAGCTCGAAGCATATCTCTACGCAGAAGCAGACGAGAGTCTCTTCGTCCACCACGACTTGCTCCTACCTTCCTTCCCACTCTGTCTCGAATGGCTCGACTTCACACCCGCCGGACCACAGACAACATCCTCCACTCCCGCCGACCAGAACTCAGAAGACCCGAAGAGGAAGATGGCAGGCGCTGTGGGTAGCTTCATTGCTGCGGGTACCATGGACCCCGAGATCGAGATCTGGGACATGAATGTCGTCGAGGGTCTCTTTCCCGACGCCATCTTGGGCCGAAAAGACCTCACCCAAAACTTGAGCGCGCCGCTCGGGACAGGAAAGAAGAGTGAGTTCTGGTACCTTGCTTTCTTCTTTAAATAGCGCCCAACTGACGCCTCACTGCTCATTCACAGAGCGAAAACAGAGCCAACCAAGAGTTCCCAACGCAACTCACCACGTCGACGCAGTCCTCTCCCTCTCCTGGAACCGCGTCGCACGCAACCTGCTCGCATCAGCCTCAGCAGACCACACCGTAAAACTCTGGGACCTCTCCCGCGCACCGACCACCTCCCCCACCGGCGGGATGACTTTCTCGGAAGCGATCCGCTCCTTCAACTTACACGACGACAAAGTTCAATGTGTCGCTTGGAATACCTCGGGGTCGGCTCTGAATGGTGGGCTGGGCTCGGCGGGATTGGCGAGTGTGCTTCTTACTGGTGGGTATGATCGGACGTTGAAAGTGTTGGACAGTCGGGCGCCTGATTCGGCTGTGTGTGCGCGGGTCGGGGCGGACGTCGAGTCGATCAGATGGAACCCTTGGCGGGAGAATGAGTTTTACGTGAGTAGTCCTGATAGTACGCCTGTCAAAGGCCGGGCGATGAGCTCTGAACTTTGGAGTTCTTGTGTTCCTTCATCAGGTCTCCCTCGAGAACGGCATCGTCCAAGCCTTCGACGCAAGAACGCTACCGACTTCCAAGCCCAAAGCAGAGACTCCCTCGATCTTCACCTTGGCCGCCCACGACGGCGGATGTACGAGTCTCGATATCAGTCCGCACATCCCTGGCTGCATGGTCACCGGTGGGATGGACAGGCGGGTCAAGTTGTGGAATATGGAGGGGATGGAGGATGGAAGTCGGGCTAAGCCTACGAGTATCAGTTTGACTTTGGGGAGGGACTTAGATGCGGTGTGTATTTGACCTCCTTCTCCCCCCCCCCCCCCCCCCCTTTAGTCCTTGTACTGACATCGACTGATTGCTTCCCTTTTTTTTTGCTTCACAGGGCAAAGTCTTCACCGTCGCCTTCTCCCCAGACACGCCCCTCACCTTCGCAGCCGGAGGCTCCCAAGGCGTCCTCCGCATCTTCGACCCACTCTCAAACCCAGGCGTCCGCAAGACATTCCACGACCGTCTCGCCAAACACGTCGACGCGGCCAAGATGGCCGCCGTGGCGAAGAAGGAAGGTAGGACTGATGGGCTCGTCAAGTTGGTTGATGAGGATTGGAGTGAGGATGATGAGGATGATGAGCCGGCTTCGGAGGAGGCGCGTGCGGCGTTGGCGAAGGCGCAGGCGGAAGTCGCTGCTATGGAGGCGAAGGCGGATGTCGCAGCTATGGAGGAGTAGTAGTTGCGATCAAGTCTCTTCTTCTCTGTTCGTCCTTTTACTTCTGCAAGTTAATGTGCACCCTTTTTTGCCTAGACGAATCTGACTCTGCTGAGACGTGCGTGGGCTTGAAGCCTCTAGAATGGCATTGACTGGGTGAAGAGAGTACAAGATTGATGACAGCATGGGAAATGCGCGATGGAGATGACAAGAGGAGGTTGGGAAGTCGGCGAGGGACTTGTGTTAAGAAGTGACGGAGTACATGAAAACCTGCTGGGCCAAAGAAGCAAAGCAAAGGTGGATCAGCAAAGAACAAAAACAAGAGCTGAGAGACCAAGGGGGGAAACCGGGTTCGCAAAAGAGTCAGACATTAGAAAGTTTTTCATCAAGTCCCCTCCACCAGGCCCACCGGCGAAAGTGAGCCCTTGAAAGTGGCAGAGCGGACGGATGGGTTTATGTCGCAAATTACCTAAAAGTACCATCATGTTAAGGCGAAACCCCGGGGGAGAGAGAGGGTTGGGGGGGAGGATGTTGGTCGCAAGGGAGGAGAGTGACACTCACAGATTATAGTGGAAAAATGGGATTGACCTAGACACCGCCTGAGAGGAGTCGGAGCGCGAGCTCTTCGTCGGTAAGCGTCGATGTGGGGAGTTGAGCAGCACCGGACTTGGACTTGGAACCTTGCTTCTTCTTGCTTGGCGCCTTCTTGCCACCTGCCGACTTCCGCACGATGGGCTCTTCTTCCACCTCGTCATCGTCGTCGTCATCACTCCCATCCTCATCATCATCATCCTCCTCCAAGTCAAAGTCAGGAGTCTCATACCCATCCTCCCGCAAATCCTCCGGCGCCTCAAACACAACCTCACCCTTCCCTCCTTCTTCCCCACCATCAGACTCACCCTCCTCCTCCTTCCGAGCCCTCTCCTTCTCCCTCCTCTTCTTCTCCCTCCTCTTCTCCCTCGCCCTCTCCTTATCCTCCACATCCCTCTCCCGCAACCTCTCCCTCTCCTCCTCCTCAAACTTCCGAATCTCACCCGCCATCCCACCCTCGACACCCCCGACATCCCGCAGGAATGTGTCCTCCGAGGTGATCGCGTACGCAGAGCGTGGAACTCCATCGTCGTCGAAGATGAGCTTGTCGCCCATCCCTCGCATGCCAGCGGCTGCCATGGCCTTCTTGGACGTTCCCTGAAGCAGTTTGCGCTTGGAGAGATGAGCTTCGGCTAGGGGGAGGTGGGCTCGAGCGAGAGCTTGCTTGTCTGCTGAAGTCGTGCCGGCCGTCCCATCGCGTTGAAGAACCGAGGATGCAAAGGTAGGTTCGCCGTCCTCGTCGTCCGAAAGGGCATGATCGGCCCGCTTGAGAGTGAGGAAGTCATTCTCGTCATCTTCGTCATCATCATCATCATCATGAGCGAGAATACCCGACCGAGAGCCAGAAGGCACGCCTTCGAGGAGATCAGCATCGTGTCCAAAGCCATCCTGAGCCATGGCTTCGTCGTCGTCGTCCTCTTCTCTGTCGTCCGCTGAGCCAGAGTCACTACTCTCCGCATCCTCCGCAACGAGCTTGGCGTAGTGCTCACTGAGCACACCTTGGTTTTTCCGACCGAACATCCGATCATACTTCGTCCGAACTTTACCGTCCTTGCCAACCTCTTCTTCTGCTTCATCCTCATCCTCGTTCTCAGCCACTGCAGCAGCAGCAGCTTCAGCCTCCTTCCCAGCCTTCCTGGTCGCCTTCTCTCTCGCCTTCTTGGCCTCCTTGATAAACTTGACCTTGGGCGCACCCGGCAACCCTAGCGAAGCCGCATACTCCTCCAAGGGATAGGCGAGCACATCGAAAGTGGCCTTCTCCTTCTGCAGATGGATTGAGCGCACATACGACACGAAAGCCTTCTGAGCGAGGTACTTGAGTTCTGTCTCTTGGAAACAGTAGGACTGGAGCTGGTTATCGATCGATTGGAGTTTGCTCTCCTTTGGTTTGATCTTGGTGGGTGTGATTCCCTTGGCGTTGAGGGTGGCCAGCATGCCTTCTTCTTCAGAGGGACAAAGGAAGAGGAGAGCGTTTCCCTTGGCCTGGTAGCGTGCTGTACGTCCGACCCGATGAACATAGGTAGCCGCGTCCTCGGGTGCATCGAGCTGAATGACCCAATCGACAGCAGGGAAATCCAAGCCCCTAGCCGCAATATCGGTAGCAAACAGAACCGCATGTCTGTTCTTCCTAAACTCTTCAAAGATCTGCAAACGCTTCGCCTGCTTCTGCTTACCGTGCAGACACAGGAGAGAAAGACCCGGGCGGAGTTTGCAAAAGGTCGAATGGGCGAATTGGACTTGACGGCAGGAAGAGAGGAAGACGATCGTCTTGGATTGGGTGTGGGTGCGGAGGAAGGAGAAGAGGGTGGAGAGTTTGGAAGGGAGGGGGACGACCATGTAATTTTGGGATAGGTTGGCAGGGAGTGAGTTGGCACCCGAGGTAGCATCGTCTTCACCCGCCGTCGTCGTGGCCCGAGTCGAAGTCGGATCAGAAGGGTCCGAAGGTGCATTACTGACTGCGACGTATTCTGGCTCAACTAGGGAGAGTCGGGCGAGGTCCTTGACGCGTCGGGTCTGAGTGGCGCTGAAGAGGAGTGTTTGTCGCTTCTTGGGCAGGTTTTCGACGATGGCGTTGAGGGTGGGTGCAAAACCCATATCGAGGATTCGGTCCGCTTCGTCGAGGACGAGCATCTGGACATTGGAAGTGTCGAAATCGACGGTTTGGTCCATATGCTGCAGTAATCGCCCAGGCGTAGCTACGAGGATATTGATCCGCGCCAAACGTTCTTGCTCCGTCTGTAAATCTTTGCCGCCGATGACAAGACCGGCAGAGAAGGTGTGTGACGACCCAATCTTGCGTAAGACGCTGAAGATCTGAATGGCGAGTTCTCTTGTTGGGCTGATGATGAGTGCTCCGAGACCATCAGCTGGGCCCCATTTTTTGCGGAAGAGGATGTCGAGGATGGGGATGAGGAAGGCGAGTGTCTTGCCTGAACCTGTTGGTGCTGCTGCTAGGACATCTTTGCCAGCTAGGGCGAGAGGGATGGCTCGTGCCTGGATGGGAGTGCATGATGTGTAGGAAGCTGTGCGAAGACCCTGAGCGGTTGGATTGGAGAGTGGGAGTTGTTTGAAGTGTGAGATGAATCTGCTGGACTCCTGTTCTTCTGACTGTTGTTGTTGTTGTTGTTTCTGCTTCTTGTTGGGTGGTCTTCTCTCCTGAGTGGCAGAGGTGGCTGCGTTGAATTCAGCAGTGCGTCGGTCGAGGTCTGCGATGTGTTGGTCGATGGTGCTGCGTTTGAGAGCGCGTGCATCTCTTGAGCGCGAGTTGAAGCCGCGTTTCCTCTTCCGCGACTCGCCCTCGTCTTCGAAGCTCATCTTGGGTCAAAAGAATTAGAAGGTGGTGGTGGAAGAGAAGAACCTTCACTCAGAAAAAAAAAAAGTTGAGAAGGGCGTGAGACTTTTGAGACTCGCAGTCTTCGAGAAGTTACAGAGTCTGGGAGTCTCAACATCGGAGACCAACACAGCGCTCCGCCTTCTTGCGCACAACCTCATCTCTCTCCCACCCTCATCCCTTCTATACACACACACACGCTGGAACCATGTCTCTCGCAGACGAACTCTCAGGCGCATTCGGAGGTGGCGGAAGATCAAAACGTCGCGCCGCAGCTCGTCGCCAGCAGCAGTACCTCTCCGACGACGACGACGACGACGACCAGCAATTCGACACAGCCGCACCGCTCGCACACGAACACGACGCGCACGACTCCCTCGGCGACTCTCTCGGAGACGAACTAGCTGATCTCGCAGGTAGCTCAAGACGCTCCAAACGCTCCACTGCCAAATCATCGGCTGCGACTGCGGGACATTCAAATGCGGGCCAGTCGGATGCGAGGGATGATCAGCTTGATGCGCTCGAAGCAGAGGCGGATTTACTCGACGGCCATTCCGCCAAGAGTCGAGGTCCGAGTGGTGGGGCGACCTATGTCCAAGAAGCAGACCCGCTCTCCGACCCATCTGCCACGCCCGGCTCAGCAGAAGCTCAACTCGATAACACGACCGAACAGACTTGCTCAGCTCTATCGGACGTGCTCAGCTCTACCGAAGCTTTTCTCGCTCGACTGCGGAAGCTCACCAACACAGACAGCTCATCAGCGAACACCGGCTTACCTTCCTCGACGACGGTGACCAATCTCAGTAGCAATATGGCGCCTACTGCAGGAAGCGCAGACGATACCGCCCGATTGGAAGGATACGCAGCTGCCCTTCTACGCAGCTTACGCGAAACTGCCGCACAACGAGAACAACAAGTTCGAGACTTGCGCGAGGTAGATCGACACATGGCCCGCGCCGAAGCAACCGATCCTGACTTCCTTGCCAAGCTCGCGGAAGCTGATGAGCGATTGGACGCCGAGGCTGATGAGGCGGATGAGGAAGGGGCTCATCAGCTCGGAGATGAATCGACTGATTCCGTCGAGGTTGGACAGACGCAAACATGGGGAGGAGGCTCAGGGACACGGCCACGAAGACGGCAGGACAGCACAGCCAGCACAGAAACTGAGAAACCACCGCCTCAGGTCGTACCCCGGATCAGCTCAGAACCGTTCTCGTCCGAAGTCACCACGACACTCGCCAGTATGCTCCAGAGAAGCGCAACGGACATCGACGTAGAAGAAGGCGGGGATGGAATGGCTCAGGATGACGGTGAGGCGAGCGATAATGAGGGTGCTTATAATCAAAGCTTTTCGGGTGATGTGGGTGATCGGTCAGAGGATCTGCTGGAAGAAGGAGCGGGTGAGGATGAGTTGGGGCCTGGATGGGACGACCCCACCTACCACGGGGCCAATCGACGCGGAGGTAATCGAGGTGGAAGGGAAACTTCTTCCTCATCAACAGCGGGAGTAGGTGATATCTCTCTCGCATCCGTCTCGGCAGGCAACAAGACGACACCCTCCACCCTCCCCTCCCTCCGAACGAGCAGTACACTCCTGATACACTCCCTCTCCTCCTTACACGAGACAGCCCAAGTCCATCGGGCGACGATCTCCTCGGCCGAACGTCGATTGCGTGGACTCAGACTCTTGCTGGACGGATGGAAAGAAGAGATCGTTGCGGCTCGAAGGTCGCGGGCGTGGATTGCCAAGTGGGAAGGTCGGGATCCCGAGAAGGATGATTTGCTGATGGACGACGGGAGTGGGAAGGTTGATGATGTTCTCGCTGCTTCTCTCGCTGTGGGCTCCTTTGGGAGTGCATCTGGCGGCGGGAGCGGGAGTGGGAGTGGGACGGATTCGGGCAGGTATACGGCGGGTAGTGGGATCACGCCTGGTGCGTATGCGCGGGAGCAGATGAGTCGATTTCAACGCTTGTTGGGGGAGGCGGAGGAGCGGGCCCAGGCGTTGCTTACGCCGCTACCGCTTCCGAGAATCAACCCTGCGGCTGCGTGAAGGATCGCCCATCCTAACTCCGGGGCACCCCTCGAGGAACGATCTCTTCCTCTCTTCCTCTTCTGTCTCTCTCTCTCGCTAATTTCTCGCTATGTCCGAGATCTACAGTCGACGCTCTTCCTTCCGAAGCTCTCTTCATATACACATCAAATCAGCAGTAGATGACTATGCTCTTCTTCCGGGGTCCTGTCTGAGCTCGAGGGCTAAGGAGCGCTGAGTAGGGAGTAGGGAGTCAGTGTCATAGCAGACGACAAAGACCGACAAGATTTTCGAGGATCCGCGTGTCGGCGTTCGGCACTATGGAAGTGTTTATCCGAAATGAGATCTTAGACTAAGGTACCTTGCGCCGATCGGTATCATCGCGGTCAGACCGGCTTGAATTTCGGCCGCGGTGAAAAATTTCATCTGTCAACACCCATGACAACCGACACCACCTTTCGCTTGCATGTGGGAGGGGGATCTCCTCAGCGAGCGCTCTCTTGCCGGCAACTGGGCCAGCCGTGACGCAGTTACAGACAGTTTCGGAGCGGAGGCAGGATAGAACTCGGAATTACTCATACTCGATGACATGACGACCAAATTGCCAACAGCTTCGGAAGTGCAGCGTGCAGCTTCGGAGTGAGTCGGTTCATGGTGACGCACCTGTTCCCTCAGCTGCACCGGCAACCTCGCTCACTTGATCCCTCTTCGCTGCTCCGCCCGCTGCTTACTACGCCTTCGACCAATTTCACACACTTAAATGGCAAATGTCAAGGTCGTTACGTGTGTTCGAACAAATCCAAGACTGGCTGCCGGTGGTATGTTCCTGAACTCTCCTTTTGTTGTTGACCTTCTCGCATGCTTAAGCCCGACGCTCCTTCCCCCGCCGCTGCCGCCCTCCTGCCTGTTGGGACTTGGGAACCTTCCACCGACCATTTGACTCTCGGCTGCCCGGCTCTAACATTAGCACTCGAGCGAACCATTATTACCTCAAGTGGATTGCCGGCTGAGGACAGTGGGCGACGAACCCATGTCTTTATAAAGAGTGGGAGACGGAAGTTTTCTTCTCTGCTAACGAATTCCCTCCCTT
This sequence comes from Tilletia indica, assembly GCA_001689995.1. Taxonomy (NCBI): domain Eukaryota; kingdom Fungi; phylum Basidiomycota; class Exobasidiomycetes; order Tilletiales; family Tilletiaceae; genus Tilletia; species Tilletia indica. The sequence continues at coordinate 20,696 of MAPW01000079.1, forward strand.
ACATCACTCACCTTTCTTTGCTTGTCTGGTCTGACCATCTACCTCACTCGCGGTTTTTCGCAGCATCCCTGTCTGCCCCCCCCCCATCTTGACAGCAGATTAAATAATAACCTCACCAGCACGAATGGAACGGAACACCGGTACAAGAGCAAGCGCGGCTACGACCGTAACCCAAGCCATGTCTGAACACGACACTATCTCCATCACGTCCTCCCACGCGGGATCGACAAGTACCCACCCCGTCCAAACACCCACAACAGATACCCACCCAACTCACGGAAAGCTCAAGGGAGACTCCTACGACTCCGCCGACCCCGAAAAGCCACACGTCAAGAACGTCGCCGATCCTTCTTCGCTCACGTTGCGTAAGCTGCCATGGCGGCGAAGCGTCGAGTCGTTCGAGCGGATCCTCTCACATGATTACGAGGGTAGTGGGACGGAGGACGACCCTTACGTCGTTGCTTGGCTAAATCACGATCGCGAGGATCCCATGAACAGCTCGGAGTGGTACAAGTGGTTCATCACCGTCATCGTGTCTCTCGTCACACTGGCAGTCGGGATTGGATCGTCGGCGTATTCGGGCGCAATCGAGGACCTTCAGAAGAGGTTCGGCGGGACGGAGGTTCAGCTTACTCTCGGTGTATCGCTATGGGTACTCGGCTTTGCGCTTGGTCCTTTAATTTGGGCACCATGCTCAGAAAGTGTGAGTTTGTTTTGTGTTTACCTACTCAACCAACGCTTTCCTTACTCACATATCTCTTCCGCAACGAAATCACAAACACAGTACGGACGAAGAAATACCCTCCTCTTCACCTATGCCTTCCTCACTCTCTGGAATGGTGTCTGCATCTGCGCACCTAACCTGACGGCACTCCTCATCTTCCGCTTCCTCGCTGGCGCATTCGGCTCATCACCGCTTACCAACTCAGGAGGTACGATCGCCGACATCTTCCCCGCTTCCCAAAGAGGTCTAGGAATGGCCGTCTTCTGTGCCGCTCCCTTCCTCGGACCCTCCATCGGTCCCATCATTGGAGGCTTCTTGGCCATCACCGAAGGCTGGAAGGCCGTCATGATCTTCTTGACAGTTCTTTCGGGTGGGCTGTTGATCTTGGCCATTGTGTGCTTGCCGGAGACGTACTCGCCTGTACTTCTTCGCAATCGGTGCGATAGATTGGAGAAGGCGACGGGGAAGAAGTACGTCGCTATCATGGACAAGGGCAAGAACACGGATTTCAGCCACATCTTGAAGGTCAACTTGACTCGTGAGTCTCATACTGCGTTTGCTTGCTGTTGTTATCTTTGGTGTTTTGGATTGCAACTTAACATTATTCTCCTTCGATCGACAGGACCATGGCAACTCATCGCTTTCGAGCCCATTGTTATCGTTCTTTCCCTCTACATCGCCATCATCTACGGTGTGCTTTACAGTTTTTTCGGTGCCTTCCCCATCGTTTTCCAACGGGGACGCGGATGGAATGCGGGTGTTGGCGGATTGGCCTTCTTGGGTATTCTTGGTGAGCACTCTTTTGGAACGTCATTTACTTCAGGCATACAATCATCTGACAGCATCCCTTCCACTCCTTCGCGTCTGATCTTCTCGTGTACAGTCGGAATGATCGCAGCGTGAGTATTCATCCCCACCCAGGGTTATCTTTCCGCAACACCCCGGATCGTTACTGACAGCTTCCTCTCCTTCCGATCTCACAGTGTTGCCTGGATCATCTTCTACGACAACCCACGCTACGTGAAGCTCGAAAAGAAGGAACACGGAGGAATCGTACCCCCCGAGGCACGTCTGCAAGGTTCCCAGATCGGCGGTATCTTGATCGTCATCGGACTGGCATGGTTCGCAGCCGTGGACGCGCCCTCGGTGCACTTTATGGTACCCATCATCGCCTCAGCGCCCTTCGGAGGCGGAATGGTCCTCGTCTTCCTCTCGACGACCAACTATCTCGTGGACAGCTACCTCCTCTACGCCTCTTCCGTCCTCGCGGCCAACTCAATCATCCGATCGCTCTTCGGTATGGCCTTCCCGCTCTTCACACCGGCCATGTACGAGTCTCTCGGTATCCACGGCGCACCAGCACTGGCAGCGGGTCTAGGCGCAATCTGCGTTCCCTTCCCCTTCCTGCTTTACAAGTACGGACCTGCGATTAGGAAGAGGTGTCGGTACGCAGCTGAGGCGGCTCAGATGCTTGATCAAATGATCGCGGCGAGGAAGAAGGCTGCTGCGGAGGAGTCTGGGGAGGGGGGGAGGAGGGAGGAAGGAGAGTCGACTCAGGAGCAGGAGGTCATGCGGACTGACGCGGACGAGTCGGGAGCTCAGAAGAAGGAGCAAAGGAGTTCGTCATAACGACGACAAGTCCAACAACAACAACCACAACGAACTACATAACGAACGAACTTGGGAAGACGGACGACGCGACGACGCCCTTTCCAAGGAACAAAACGCCTATTACATCTTACGGACACACGACAACCAGAAGATCTTGTATTAAATCCACTATACTTCCTCGTTTCGCCAATCACGGATAGACATACGAACGCTTTTTTTTTCCTCCTGCAATTTTATCAAACGTCGCTTCTCGCACATCACGGATCGAGCGTTGCTCATGCTGAAGCCTGAATAGCACCCAGCTTGAATTTTTCTGCGGGCACCTGGGTCTTGCGTGAGATAGTGCCGTGAGAAGTAGCCTCATATTATCAGGCGTGCTGTGTGTTATGCAAACCCCTTGTCGGGTCCGACACCAAATGCAAGTGAGACTTGCTGGAGCTTTGCGACAGCACGCCTGATCACAAATGTAATCAAAACCTTTGAAATGCACCGAGAGAACATTGAGAGACCATCTTGGTGCTCCGATCCTTTCGGCGCCCTAAGAAGAGTTGTACAGTAGCCTCTTCTGAGCACGCCCATGTAGTTTTTATGAAAAGTTTCCTTACAAACAAATGCGTGGTTGGTGAAGGAAGAGGATGCGGTCAGGTCGCAAGTGAGGATTTTGCGACTGGAACGAGGCAAACGCGCTCATTGAGCAAGTCGGCGGGATCACACTCAAACAAGCTGAAACTTGGACAGTCTATTCGTGAGAACCTACGCTTCCCACAGGTCAGGTTTTTGTGTGTATTGCATGTCTCTGCAGAAGTGGATGCTGCGTCGAACGAAAGGACGAAAGTGTTGATTTTTCTAAGTTGCTCGATCGGAGCGTTTCAACGATTTTGATCGAGTTTGAACTCAGGCTGCCCTGCTCGGGCAATTTTTTGCTCTCACTTCCATTTCGCTTTCGGCCGAAAGAACCCCCCCCCCCCCCCCTCTACCCCTGCCCCCCTGCCCCTCACCGCCCCGGGGATTGAGCCCGAGTGTGGCAGCCTGAGTTACTGAGGCTACGTGAGAAGGGTGCACGGGGAGAACTTTTAAACGTTTCCCACACACATGCAGCATCGGATAAACACCGTAAGGGTGGGAAATAAACAAACGCGTGTGCAGCGCGACACAGCCTCTCAGTCTAGACGCGTTCTGAGGCGTAAACACCGCACTGCCATCCATCTTGCACCTGCATACTTCTCACTCACCACGACTATCCCGCGCTACTCCCATTTGTGATTTGAGGCGGTGAAGCTGTTGATTGTCAAAGGGAGTCGAGGTTGTGGATAGAGCCTGGCCATCCATCCGACAGTATCTTTTCCCCCATTCTCCATTCTTCATTCTTCATTCTCCTATTCTCACCGACACTTATCCAAAGCGAAAAGGATGACTTTCAACAAGAAGGTGAGCATCTCTTCTTTATTTGCGATAGATACTGGGTTCGTCCTCATCGTCGCAGCTTCTCTTCCTAAGCTCTTGATCGTCGGTCTCGTTGTGGGCGTGACGACGTTTATCTTGTACGAGCGAAGCAAGAAGAAGCAGGCCGCGAAGATTGAAGCGGCGTCCCATTCGTCCACCTCATCCGGAAGCCACCATGGCGGTCTGTACGCCGCAGGTTGGTGCGTCTCTCGCGACCGGCGTAGGTGTTTGCCGCGTATCAGCATCACAATCAAAGCCAGTCAGCCTCGGCAGGAGGATTTCCATCCAGCCCCGCCGATTTCACCTGGGAACATCTACGCGACCCAAATTTCATCGCCAAGTTGCTCTCCGACTGTGTGATCGACCAGTACTTGTACCCTTTTTACTCGTATCACGAGGTCCAGAACATCGCCCAACGTATAGCCAGTACCGGTGCTCTGGCTGCGGCCGCGGATGCATGGCGACTCCCACCCTCCCTCGCGGCCGACCTGGTCAAGCTCGCCCTTTTCGACGTGTTCATCCTGCTCGACGACTCGGCATCCATGCAGCAAGAGGGCCGACTCCGTCGTGACGGATTGGCAAATATCGCCAAATTCGTTGCGGAAGCCGCGACCCGCTTCGACACAGACGGCGTCGAGCTCAACTGGTTGAACAGTCGCGAAAATGCCGTTGTTCACAGTGCGGAAGAGGTGGCTCGATTTGTCAGTCACTGTGCCTTCGACGGACGCGCCACGCCCATGGGTACCGCATTGGAAGGCAAGATCCTCGAGAAGGAAGTATACCCGAAGCTCAAGCGCGAGACATTGCGCAAGCCAGTCCTTGATCATCATAGTGGGCGACGGACGACCGACGGGCGAGAGTCCTGACAAGTTCCGAAAGGAGATCAAGGAAGCCAAGAAGAAGATGAAGAAGTCGCGTTATGGAGCAGATGCCGTTTCTTTCCAGGTCGCTATTGTCGGAAATGACTCTGGCGCACACGAGTGGCTCGAAGAGCTCGATTCGGACAAGGACGTTGGCGATCTTGTCGATGTATGCTCCGACATCCGCACCGAGAGCGTGCAGGTGAAGCGACAGACCGGTGTCGAGCTCACGGAGGATCTCTTTGTAAGTATTGAGTCTCGCCTTCTTTTGTCCAAAAATGGACACGCGTCCGCTCACAGGTGTACTATCACTTGCAGGCCTTGAAAGTGTGCTTGGGAAGCATCGACTCCTCGTATGATGCCTCAGACGAGGCTCACAAGCTCAAAGGCGGCGTATGTATCGATTCCGACTGTCCTAACAGGGGGATTTCTGACTTTACTTACGCGATTCGCCTTTCCCTTCCCAAAGCAGAAAGCGCAAGGAAGACCGCGCCGAGAAGGATTCATATTACGCGAAGACCGAGCCCGCTTCATGCAAGACCGCAATGCTGCATTGGGCCACTACCTCGCTGCCAGTAGCACTGGTGGCTTTGCGGCAGCAGGCGCTTTCTTCCGCTCAACAGCATCAACGCACGCCTTCGCCAAGGATCGCCAGCTGCGGGTTACCCAGGACAACAACAGGCGCCTTATCCTCCCTCGGGCGGTGCAAGTCCGTACCCACCACCAACCTCTTCCGCAGGGCGGCTACCCACCAGCAGGAGGAGGAGGAGGGTCACCGTACCCGCCGCAAAATCAAGGCGGTGGCTATCCTCCAGCGGGCGGACCCGGCGGATACCCTCCCGCAGGAGGGGCAGGGCCACCCGGTTACCCTCCGCCAGTTTCTTGCCTACGGTCAACAGCCACCCGCATTCGGCGGCGGTGGCGGTGGCTACCCACCAGCCGGCGGCAACTCGCCATACCCACCCCAGCAAGCACCTTACGGAGGTGGACCGGGCGCTGGATACCCGCCGCCGATGGGTGGTGCACCACCAGCCTACGCACGCGGTATGGATGGGGGGAACTCGGGGGTAATCCTCAAGATCCGGTTTCCAGTCTGGCGTGGGTGGATTTATGATGCCTTCGCCCGGCTTTGGGGTGCGCCTGGTCAGGATCAGTACCAGGGTGGAGCTCCTGGATACCCTTCTGGTCCTTCTTTCCCTTCGGGCCCTTCCTTCCCCTCAGCACCTTACTGAGGTCGGAAAGACGGAACTCAATCAGTCGGATTTTTCGACACCCTTGATTCCGAGTCGTCCTTCTCACTCGACTGTTATACCTCTTGGACTCGTGGAATGCGACTTTCCCTCGCCTCTTCCTTCCTCCTCGCGTGTCTCTTTGTGCTTCTTGACGCTTTACGATCGGACCGCCTGCTTGTTGCTCGGGTCTCCTCTCAATACAAATCCAGATTCTCGGTAGGCTACGGCCTGCTCTTTGCACGGTGCTGAACATCGATAGATAATTCCGAATGACCAGACAGATCTGAGAGCGAAAGGTCAAGACATCGAATAGGATCGTCTATTCCCCACAGCCAGGACACAAATGCAAATGCTCATGAATGAATGCGTCGCAGTCCAGACAAAAGTCGTTCCCGCACCGCTCGCAGGCATATCGACCGGACTCTGCCAGCACAGCCGGTTGTTGTTGCTGCTGCTCCTTTCCCTTCTCTTTATTGCCCTGCCCAGCAGGACGGGCTTGTGAGGTCGAGCCCGAAGTAGTGGGGGCCGTTCCGTTCGACGCTGCTGCCTGTGATCGAGCTTGGATTGCGGTTTTGGCGGGAACGGAATGGCGCAGGAAAAACATGCAGCTTCGCTGTCCCGCTTAACACTGTGGAGAAAGGAAAATAAAGCACGACAAGGCCAAATTGAGCATTCTCGTCTGAGATAGAGAAAAAAAAAAGGAACGAGGGAAATACTCACCTTGACCAAGTTTTGGCAGTGAAGTTGGCGACAGGGAACAGATGATGGTAGCTTCTTGCCAAGTGCGTACTCATCACGATCGTCAAGCCGCAGATAGGACAGTCCGTAGGAACTTCACACATCTTGGCGCCACATCTCGGGCATAGATACCCGGTCGATCGAAGTTTGGAGTGGCAGGAGCAGAGCGTCATGGGTGCACTGCCCGGTAAACGAAGCGGAAAACCCATCTGCATCAGATCCGCCATGTTGTCGTCATCTTCTTCCTCATCCTCATCGTCGTCCTCGCCGGGCGCTCCTTGGGTAGTGTCCCCGTTATTTCCAGTATGCCCATTCGTCCCTTCCACTCTTCGCTTCTTCTTCTTCTTCTTGGTCTTGTTCTTCCCTTCGATTTCGGGAGGAGGCACGAGCATGAAGAGAAGGTCGCGGAAGTGACCCTCGTTGAGCGCGACGCCGAAGGTGCCGCCAGTCTGAGTACAGATTTCTTTGCAGATCTTCATCTCCGCAGCCAGGCTGACGATGTTGACCCGTACGTTATCGCGTTTGAGAGCGGACATTGTGTCGTGGATGTTTCCTGGATCGGAAGTAGTGAGCGAGCCGAAGATGATGAGGACCTCTCGGGAGTTTGAAGCGGGGAGGTGGCTGTGAATCGATGAGTTGCGTTTGTCAGGAACTCCTCCTATGAACAGTTCCTTCTTCAGTTTCGTTGATGCTCACGAAAGACTTGAACGCGCCATCTCAAGGGCATTTTGTAAACTAGGCTCGCCTTGCGGTTCAAATCGACGTTTGTTGCTCAAAGTGGCGACGTGGTCCATTGTGTTTCCTGGAAGACGGAGAGACAACCCCCATGTTCAGCAATACTATTGTCATGTAATCCACCAGATGCAACTTACCTCCCATAGGAATGATTCGCTCCGCAATTCCATCGCGCGTTGCAAGCACGGAGAGCTGACCAATCGGATTCTGGTCAAAGTACTCGTTCACGAACTCCCTAGAGAACTGAAGTGACAGATCCCACCTAAACAAAAGAAAAGGAACGACCACGAGTGAGAGCGAGGTCGTGCGACTAAATGCGCATACAATGCTCACCGATTAGGCCGCATGTCCTTCTCCAGCATGGCTTCACTCAGATCAAGGATGAGGACGAGGTGTCGTATGATACCTCTTTGGACCGGTGCTTCGTTCCGCAAAGTCCTGCGAAAGTGCAAATGGATCAGTCACGCAGAATGCTTAAGCCCCGCCTCTTCAGGATGGGGTGATTACGCACCTCCTCCGCTTGTTGGCATCTACCAGATTCTGAATCGTCCCCGTCAGACTGCCGCTCTCATCCTCGTGTACGGTGTCCCAGCTGCGCTTGTAGGTGGCCTCCCAGCGATAGGCTGCCCCACCGCTCGACTTGGCCGCCTTCTTCGCCCGCTCGCTCCGTCTGCGCTCTTCCGCTTCGTCGGCCCTGATCCCTGCGCGCCGTGCATTGGAGGCTGACGCTGAGGGCAACAAGCGACTGCTGGAAGAAGACACTACAGGTGCTCTGCGGGGTCGAGCTGCTGAGGATGATGATCGGCCGATGGGTCCACTTCGATGCTGGAAGTCATCGCCCGAGTCGTCGTCGTCCAGGAAATCGTCGAACTCATCCGCGTCGTTGTCGGGTGCGCCTCCATCCACGTAGGCATCGTCGTCGCGGCGCGGCATTGCTTCTTTCTTCTTAGGGATCCGCGTGGGAGTCAGAAGGAAGGATGAATGCGAGGTCATCCCCAAGTCCAAGCTCAGCAAAAAGGCTCCGAGCGTGGCTTCCTCCTTCTCGAGATGGACGAGGTCGAGGATGAGGTCGACAACGACAACGATGACTCACACACTCAGCGCTTCCATGTCATTTCTATCTCGCTTCCAGGACAACAGTGGCAGACTCGCATCAGGCGCAGGCTCAAGCAAAGACCTCGCCCAAGCTGACCACCACCAGGATCTCAGCCGCCAACACAGGGAGTCCATATACATAGATTTGACCGACGACCAAGATGATGATGAAGACCTATCCACAGCAGTCCCAGGCATGCTCCCCATCGACGAGGACAACGATTATGATGACGAAGAATACAACAACAGAGCGGGGCTGAACGACTTTGAAGCTTCCTCAAGACTCAGGCATCCAACTAAAGACGCCGAGACGAATGACGGTGACGGCGACGGCGACGAGGATCCTCGGGATGCTCTGGAGGACGCGCTGGCAGGCATCGGATTGGTTCCCCTCCAGACCTGGCTGGCCGACTGGGATGGCGTCATGACCTCACGAGCCAAGGCCCAGGCCGAAAAGGAACTTGCTCAGAAAGCGGCCGTCGATCCCGCAGAGGGTACCACCGGCAAGAAGAGCAAAAAGAGGAAGAAGAGGAATAGTGATGCAGCGACAGCACTAGAAGGCGGCTCGAAAGGACTTACGACCTCTGATCCGTCCAATACCTCGTCCAGGACCGAAGCATACCCTTCTCGAATAGAAGCCGACGACCCCGATACGAGCGCAGAACCCGCTAGGAAGAAAAGCAGAGTCGCAAAGAAAGCCACGTTCACCGTCGATGCAGACATACCCCCCGTCCAAACCGTCCATGAGCTCGCCCAATGGCTCGAAATTGACAAACCCGAGTTCACATTCAAATTCAGACCGGCTGACAGGTGAGTGAAAACGAATTATCAACACCCCAACCTTGCGGGAAAAGGGGGGTCCATCTTTCCGCGCAGAGGAGTGCGAATGGGTTGACATATTCTTGTGGGGCAATTCGCGGTGGCTCGCAGAGATCTTGGAACGAGGGACACCTACGAGGGACGATGCCTCTTCAACGGCCAGCTCTTCACTTCGAAGAGCCCCCCCCAAGAAAGCGAGCGCAAAGGACGCGGTCGCACTCAAAGTCCTCAAGTCCTTCAAAATAATGCAGGACAGCGACGACGATAACGACGACGACGACGACGACGACGAAGAGTATGACTACGATGAAGACTACTCTTACTGATCTTTCACCCAGCATCGGTTCCATTCTTCTCATCTGCATTTGCTTTCACGAAACTGGGGTTCTTGGTCACACTTTCGGCAGAATGGTCGGCCTACATCCCGCGTCACTTCAGGCTACTACAGCATTCCGCGCATCAAGATCCACAACACACACACATCTGTATCACTACCCTTGCATTCGTCACCGCAATCTAGAATGCCGGCATCCCAAACATTTCTCAACATCAGCGTCTCTCAACAAGTGTATCCTCACACCCAGGAATAGACATTCTTTTCGGGTGATTGTTGATGCTGTATTGTTCGCGTTGGAAGGAGAAGAAAGAAAGAGGACGAAAAAGAGGAGGAGAGGAGGAGGTTCAAAGAAGCGCCATGTTTGAAAGAGAGATAGAAAAGAGTAGAGAGAGAGAACCAGCACACAGAAAGCGGAGGAGGCCAATCGTCAAAGTTTGGAGAAGGAAAGGAACAGCCGGACACTGCCCCCAAAGCCAGAAGGGGACAGCTGGAGAACAAGAGAAGATGACGAGCGAAAAAAAGACGGAGAAGATATGTGGGAGGGGGCGAAAAGAGGGGCCCTTGGAATGGGGGGGGGGGGGGGGGGAATAAGTGTGGTGATCCGAAAAGAGCCCCGATTTCTGGCGGAATCTCCCTGCCTTCATTCGAGTTCGCAGGGTCGGAATTCCAGGCGATTTGGGGGTGGAGAGAAAACTTTAAGGGTCCAGGCCGCGTCTCGCTACATCGGTGTTCCAGGAGGAGAATGAAAATGGGATCTTGAGGTTCAGGCGTTGGTAGACATGGAGATATGAAGAAGAAACGGATGACGGGTGTGGACCAAGAGGAGGCCCATTGGCGACAATGTCGTTATGAAAGATTCGAGTGGGCCACTTGAAAACCTTTGAACTTGGCGCGCCGGACCGGGGGAAAGAACGAGAACGGCCTCTCTCCGTCGGCGGAACGTCGGGCTCCTTTAGATGGTCGAAGTTGTTGATGATAGCTTGGGTGGCCAAATTTCAAGTCGGCCATCCTTGCTCCTGTGAGATATCGCTTTCGCCTGGCTGACTGGTCCCGAAAGCCGGAACTCCAATTGTTCTGAAGGGTGACGAAGACCAACCGGCCCGAGCCCGAACACCCTCGCCACGGTCGGCCGCCACAACAATGTCGGAAGGAAATGTGAGAGAGAAAGAAGAAAAGTGGGAGAAGAAGGGTAAAGCAAGGAGAAAGGGGGCGCCAGAGGGATGATCGAAAGAGCAGAAAGGTAGATGGGAGAAAAGCGCCGGTCGTTAGGAGTATGAACAGAAGTGAAACGGGGGGGGGGGGGGGGAGGCAAGTCAAAAAAGGTTCTGGTGCGTGAGGAGAAGAAAAATTCGAAGGGATAGACGAGACGAGGACCAGACATGAATCGACCCGGGGGGAGATTGAGCGTCGACACGCTCATTTCTTGTTCTGTTCCCGAGCCGCCTTGATCAATGGCGCCAGCGTTCGTAAGTTCTCGGCCTCTTGAGGAAAGGATGCTGAAGGGCCAACAAAGAAGGTACGAGCATCAGTAATAGAACAGCCAACCTTCAAAGACCCAATCCGGGAACGAGAAAGACTCACCCCAAGCATTTGCGCTGCATCAGGTCTCTTCTCAGCATCGACTTCGAGCGAAGTCTTGAGGAAGTCGCGGAAGCTGCCCGATAGACTTTCAGGGTTGTTGATCTTGGGCGTTCCGTTCGTCGCGATCAAATAAAGAGCGCGTAGTGGGTTCTCATTCAGGTAAGGAGGTTCACCCTCAACCATTTCTGTTAAGGAACAAGAGGTCAATTCAAAGTCAGTATATCAGGTGAGGGTCTTTTTTCTGTTGTGCGAAGAGCGTATAGAGAGACATACCGATGGCCATGATACCCAGACTCCAGATGTCAACCTTAGGACCGTACTCCTTCCGAGTGACAACCTCGGGCGCCATCCAGTACGGTGTTCCACCATTGTCGTCCGCTTCGCTTGACTCTCTCCAATCTGGGCACAGAACCCAAAGTCGGCTGCGGAGGGAAGAGCAAGACAGCACGCGTCAGAAGGGCTGTCCTAGACACAAAGGACGCGTCCCTTAAAAAAAGCAAAAAAAACAACACTCACTGAGTTTAATATCGCCCTGCAAGCTGAGCAAGATGTTGTCACTCTTGATGTCTCTGTGGATGACACTGTGATCATGAAGATGCTTCAACCCTTCCAAGCACTCCTTCGAGACAGCAGCAATCTGACCCTCCGTCATGATGTTGCACGTCACAACATCGGTCAGACTGCCGCCCTCCATGTACTCCATCACGACCCATAGATCGCCCTTGTGCAAGAAGGAGTCGATAAAGTTGACTATGTTCCGGTGTCGGGATTCCTTCATGACCAAGATCTCGTTGATGATGAGGTCCTTCTTCGGCTGTTGCTCGAGGTTCATCTGCTTGATGGCTACCGATAGGTTCGTTCCGACCTGGTAAGCGGTGTAGACACCACCGGAAGCTCTATGGAGAGAAATCGCGTCCCGATATTTCGTCAGTTTCAAAAGGAAACGCGGAAACAACAGTAAAGCGAACTTAATCGATTTGACTCACCCTTGACCAATCTTGACCAGACTCCTGTACAGCTTCGTCGGGTCCGCGTCAGTACAGATCGCCTGCAGACGCGCAATAACATCCGAATCCTTCATTCCACCCGTCTTCTTCGTCTCACGTCTTCTAGGTGCAGCAGCCGGTACGACTTCTCCCGCTCCCGCTCCACCAGGAGCATTGGCCGACATGCCCGTCTTGGCCTTGAGTGCAGCAGCCGACGAGGCAGGCGCAGTACCCGCAGACGAAGATTGGCCCATCGCCATGCCGCCCGAGGTGCCCGTGACAGGACTAGGAGCGGACGGCGAAGGTTGGTACGCCTTGGCATTCGTGCTTCCTCCACTGCTGCTGCCGCTCGAAGAGGGCACCTTGCCCATGGACGTAGGCGCGACCAAGCCAGGTCGGACTCCACCAGGGGCAGGAGCAGGGGCAGGACGCGACGGTCGAAGCTCGCCGTAAGGATCCGAACTTGCTGTCGAGGAATTCCACGGTGCCGATGATGGAGCGCCTGCTGAACCTGGAGGAGCGGGCGGGGGTCGCGTGGCTGAGTATACCGGTCCAGGCGGGCCCATCTTGTTGCCCGATGGTTGTCGTGAGCCGGAGGAGCAGGAGCGGCGCGTGGCTTTTCGTAAACAGCAACTCCACCAGGCCCTGCGCCCGCGCTAGGACCAGGAGCGTTGCTCGATTTCGCTCCGCTGAACTTGTTCCAGATCGAATCATCCTCCGCTCCAGGAGGTCCTCCTAGACCAGCAGGAAGTCCCATTCCTCCACCGTTGGTCGCTTGGTAGAAAGCGACGATGTCCATGACAGCCTGTGGATTTGCTTCTTGATCCTGTTTGGAGATGCCCGAGTCTTGCAAGAGCTGTTGCCATTCGCGTGGCAGACCGGTGAATTCACCCGTGTCACTGTTGAAACCGACGTGCGTGAGATGCACAGGGTCGTATGGATGGGAGATCTCAATCTTCTTCTGCTGGGAAAACACGTCTGAGAACGACAAGGGTGGATTTGTGAGCCAAAAACGCGAGAGGCCGAAGTGAAAAACGCAAACGGAGAGATACATACCACTCATTGAGTTCACGAAGCCGCCAAACACGCTCTTGAGGGTGTTCCTGCCTTGAGGGCCCCCTCCACTGCTTGTGGCATAAGAGAACTCAGGCCGATTGGACGCGCTCCCGGCGCGATCTCTGAGACGCATTGTGCTCGCTTGCCCGTTCGGAGGCACAGTCCACTCCGACGAGGCGTCAAAGGCGCCCGTCTGATTTGGTGCGCCAAAGCCACCATCGAGAGGCGATCCCGCTCCTACGCTGGTGAGGTGTGGGCTGTTCTGAGCGCTGTAGCTTGTTGGAGTGGGCATTCCTGAGGATGACGCCATTCCTACCGCTCCTCCTCCTCCTCCGGCCATGGCTTGGGTATTGAGCGTGGGGAAGGTGTCGACGCCAGATGTGTTAGAACGCAGTGGACGCGGAGGTTGTGATTGTGGTACATTGTACCCATATCCAGCCGAACCACCGCCGGGCATGTTGGGGTTGACGGGACTGGCGACATGGTAAGGGTTTGGTTGGGACGCATACATCCCGCTTGACGATGGGCCAGTTGGTGTTCCCGCACCCGAACCTGGTCCTCCGCCCGGTCGACCATAGTATCCTGGCGAAGGCTGAGGAGCATATCCGGATCCGGCAGATGGGCCGGAGGGGCGGTAGCTTCCTTGGGAGGGAGAAGCGGCCGTGTAGGACTGACGATTGCTGTTGTATGCACCTGCTCCTGATGCAGCCGGATTGACACCATATGGACCTGTCCCTAGATTAACGCCTGGTGGTGGAAGAGGCGCGCTTCGCTGTGGAAGCATACCAGGGTTGACGGAGGAAGATGCGGATGGGTGAATATTGAGAGGGCAACACCGCCGCCGCCGCCGCCCGATGAGGATGAAGAGGATGCCTCGGCGAATGACTGGTATGCGAGATGATCAGCAAGGTCGTTGGGGTCACCATGGATTGTGGATGCTGGGCCGAGCCTGAGTGCGCCTGTGAAGTCGTGTGGATGTTTGATGACGGACCGTCGCGGTGACTGTGCCATGGCTGCGACGGAGGGTGTGTGTGTGCGTGTGTTTGTGAGTGGTGAGGCGGTGAGGTGCGGTGAGGTTGGGAAGCGGGGGTGGCTGAGATGTCAAGGTGGGACAAAGGGGGGCGATGGGTTCCAGCTGACGATGAGAGCGCCTGACTCTTTGTTGGGATTCTGGACGCGATCGAGGATGGTGCTCCTGGGGAACCTGGGTCGCAAGAACGCGTTGGAGATTGAAGGTGTTCACGGTTCTGAGGGAGGAAGGAGGATGATGATGAGGTTTGGGTTCACCCTCGGTCGGCTCGGTGGTTGCTTCAGTTTGGCGGATGGGATCGTTGTCAGGCTGGAATTGACGAATCCTCACTCGGTTTTGAATAGATGAACAGAGAGGCCAAAAGCGACAGAAGAGAGACAAGTAGAGATAGAGATGGTGTTGGATGGGAGGAGGTCTCTATGGACTGAGCGTGTGAGCGACCTTGCCTTGCTCCGTTGCTTCCCCGACCTCAACTTGCACCGCCAAGCGCTCCCACAGCCAAATTTGCAATGCCATCTCGTACGACGGACACCTTACTTATCAGCAGCTCAGAGCATCACATTCATTCATTCCTCGACGTGAGGCGAATCCGAGTGCGAAGAAGGCATGGAAGGATTGCTTTCACTCAAGGTCGGGATCGTTTGCAGTCGCGCTTGCTCTGGCTTTCAAGGTGCTGGAGCGAGGGTCGGGGAGTAAGGCCGCCAACACCGACGGGGACAAAGGCAAATCGCAGAGCCCGAAGGAGGTGTGCGCGTCGGCCATCGTCGATCATCTCTCATTGAATCTTTCCCTTCCGTCCCTCGCTCTCCCGAACAACAGCGAGACGACACCCAAGCTGAGGGCATTTTCTCACCCGAGCAAGGTGCATGCACTCTGGAACTCACACTCCCCTCACAATCGTGGTCTTCTCAGTCCAGGACGCTGCCAATCGAACCCTCAGGATGAGAGGTAGAAGCGAAAGACGTAGGACTTCTTCATTCGTTTCGCTGCATTAGATCGTGATGTGTGGCCTGTATGGCGCTGATGGGAAAGGGGGCAAGGTGAATCTCGAGGAGGGATCGGCTGGGCCGAGATATCTTTTGTTGCTTGAGACGTGTGTGCCGTGATGTGAAAAGGGGGGTTGAGAGGCATGCTGAGCCAGTCGATTGTGTCCAAATGAGCGAGCGCAGTACTCCGACCACCCATTGCTGAACGCGGATATCGATTGTTGTCGGGATTGAGGACCAGTTGCGAGTCTGTATGCCATTTGACTGTCCAACACGCCCCACCCTCCGAAACGACATCATGCTCGCCAGAGCAGGAAGGCCATGGGACCCAGGTCTGCAGATCATGAGAACAGAACGATGTCAGCAATACTACGTAGTCGTGCGGATTCCCTCCGAGGCGGACGCACAGAAGTAGATGAAGTGTCGTCTCTCTGCGAACCGGCATAGCAAAACAAAAATCAAAGACAAACAAGGAGTCAGTTCCTGGAGTTCAAGAGCGCAGAGCCAAGAGTGGGGGAGACAGGCGACGCGCAGCTACTCACCGTGCGTGACATACGAGCCGTAGTTCTTGCCCACCACCGCGTGCCATGTGGGTCCGAACTGGGTATCCAGCGTCCGCTTCACATGAGCAGCCACGTCCTTCTCCACACTGAACTGAGCCAACGCAGCACCCGCGATCTCGATCACACTCTTCTGCATGTCCTCCGTCATGTCGACATTCTTGATGACCGCTTGTACTGGTTGTAGATTTGTTGGCGCGGCGGCCGCACTGCCTGCTCCGAGTCCTGCTACGCCGGCAGTTGATGCGCTGTGGATCGATGCCCCGCTCGGCTGGGGCGTGCTTCCGGAAATGGAGCCTGATCTGTCAGAGTTGTAGGACATGTTGGAAGATGCTTCTGTGTGTGCGAGCAAGCGCAGATGTTGAGCGAACGGTGTGTTGATGCCTGTTGCTGTTGTTGTTGTTCTTCTTAGCCCTCTGACGCGAACAGCCCTGCAGGAAGATGAGATGGGACGGAAGCGGGACGCGTGGTAGAAGAACACCTGGACACAAATGGGGCTCCTGATCGACCTTGAACGAATGGAAGCGGGAACTGTGGGAGATGCGCGCGGCGGGAAGTCTGTGCTCGATTGATCCTTCTAGTTGCTTGCCTTGCCTTGCCTTGAAACGGAGTCCAGGCGGAGGCGACCTTTGGTGAAGCGGTACTGTCGCGGTACTCAAGCCATATGATCGGCGATTTCTACTGCCCACACACCAAACGCCGAGTGCAGTGAGAAATTTTCTACGAGGCGATCCACAATCTTCCTGCGCACAACCATCACCACCTCCAGCGTCAACATACACGCCTACACTCTACATCATGGGCAACCGACTGCGCTTGCGCGCTGCAGCGGATATGACCCTGCTGCCAAGTGCGATGGCCTCCGCTCCTCGTGTGTCAGGCTCACCCTGCCGTGCTGCCTGCCTGCTGACCATCTCTTCCCCGTCCACAACAGGTTCTTTTCCCTTTCCCACTCGAACTCCCTCCTCCCTCTTCTACTCCCCCCCCCCCCCCCCCCTCCGAAGCCATATCTGCCCAACTGGTGAGAGCAGGGGTTATGCAAAACCACCTGCTCCTCAGCCACGCGTTCCTGAACGGCTCCAAGAACAACCCTTTTTTAGAGGGTTCCAATACCAAAACGTTGCACCCCGTCTCCTCTTCCCAATCTCTTTTCCAGGAAGGTGGTGGAAGGCAACTCGGTCCGCCCTGTTCTGTCACTTGTTTGATTCATAAAACTTGTGATTGGGGCAGGGCCGGCTGTGTTGGACCTACAGCTTCTCTGCGCATGGATGCGATGTATGCTTTCAACTCCAGAGCAATTCAAATCGAGCATCATCTACCAACCAATGCAGTCTCCAAAGAACTTGTGTGATTCTCATAAACATCAATGTCACTCGCGAAAGCGACAGGCACAGGGAAATGCACAGATGATGCATAGTAGATAGGTCACTACCCGCCAACAAATTGATCTGATCAGTTCTTCTTCGCCTGGCCAAGACCCGACGCGTGCTCCGTCGCAGCCTGGATCGTCCGTGCAACCGTCGAGCGCACTCTGCCGTCCTCGAGATTGAGAAGACCCGCAATCGTGCATCCACCAGGCGTCGTGACACTGTCCTTGAGCGCCGCAGGGTGAGTAGAGGTCTGCAAAACCATCCGGGCTGCTCCTTGCATGGCTGTTTGAGGGAGAAAGGGCAAACTGTTCAGTTTTATATTTGCTAGATTGGTGAGCGAGGTGCAAGTAGACCTAAGCTCACCCTGTGCGGCCAACTCGAGCGCCTCGGCTCGAGGGAGACCCATCATTACACCGCCGTCGGCCATAGCTTCCAGAAAGACGCAGGCAAAGGCAGGACCGGAGCCTGCTAGCGCCGTGCAAGCGTCGAAGTGCTTCTCCTCCAATATGCGGCATCGTCCCACAGAGGTGAAGAGGGCAAGGAGTATGGCCTTGTCGAGAGGTGTTGAAGAGGGGGCAGGGGAGTGACTACCGTCATGCCTTCTCGGATCTGTAAAGAAACATTAACCAGCAGCAAACCCCAGTCAGTATGGCGCGAAATGCGGAAAGGACAAACAAAAAACAGTACGAACCTTGCTCGGCGTGTTGGGCATCGCACGGACGATCTTCGTACCCCCTGCGATGTCAAGCCAAGCCTCCATCTGCGCTATCCTCAACCCAGCACAAATGGAGACGACCAACTTCCCCCTCAACGCCTCCCTCATCCCTTCCTCCGCCAAGATATCCTTCACCATATTCGGCTTGCAACAGAGCAGAACGACATCCCCTTCGCGAGCCGCTCGGACGTTGGACCCGCTCCCGCCCAACAGGGTGAGTTGGCTCGCTGGGTCGGACAGCAGGGAGGAGACTGGCTTCAGGGCTGAACGCAGCTTCTTGACGGACTCCGGACGGGAAACTGTGCAGAGGTAGCGCGAGGGAAGGACGGAGGTGGGGTTACCTTCTTCGTCCTCTTCCGTCATCTGAGACGCCGAGAGTCCTCCCGCAACAGCTGTAGCTGGAGCAGCTGAGGAGGAAGCTCCTTGACCTTGCAGAGCCGAGACGGCAGGGTGACTGAGAGGAGTCGCCGAGGTGGGAGACGCACGGCCGGACGTCGTTCGGCTGCGGGCTTCTCGCTGGAGAGCGGCTGCTTCGGCTTGTTGAAGAGATTCGTGCTGGGCCTGGATGACTCCGGAGATGATGGCCTGGCCCATCGTCCCGCAGGCGATGATGGAAAGAGTGTAACCTGACATGTTTGAGACGGGGTGCAGAAGGTAGGACGAGAGAGCTTGCGAGATAGTGGACGATGTCTGGAGTCTGCGGGTGGTGGAGAGTCCAAGGAGAAAGAGATGATCAGAGGTTGTGGGTGGTGGGAGGGAGTAAGGAAAGGGAGTCAAGTCTTCTGAAGTTCCCTCTCTCTCACCACTTGCCTCACGCAACACCGCAACTCGAATTGAAGCACACAGATGAATGCAGAGAAATGGAATGTCGATATGCACAGATCAAAGCCAGAAAGCTAATGGTACAGGTTGAGAGGCGTCAGGCGTCGTTAAAAGGGGACATAAAGTGAAGATGCAGTCCATGTGACATTCATTCCCTAGCGCCCGCCTCGCGAACCACGGCCCCGACCGCTGCCCGATCCACCACCACCACGAGAGCCTCCCCGAGCGCGGTCAGGGGTGGCAGAGGCGTGGCTGTGACTATGAGAGTCACTGTTGCCTCCCTTCCCGCCCCGGCCTTTTCCACGACCCGAACCGCCAGATCCACCACCACCACCACGAGAGCCTCCCCGAGCTGCTTTACGGGATCCATCGATGGACCGTGGGGTTCCCCTGACCGAACCGCCTCGTGCAATGGGTTTACCACGACCGCGACCCCTTGCACCTCGGCATCCAAGGAACGGAGGGCCAAGGAAGTATCGTCCTCATGTGTGTCCTGGAGGGACCGTTCCATCTGGGAACGGGCGACGAACTCTTCCTGTGATTCGCCGGGACGACGGAAGAGATCGATGATGGGGTCTACATTGAGACTGGAGCATCCCAGGGCCCAGAGGTTTGGGTATCCACTTTGGGAGACGACCTTGCAGGCATCGGTCTTGAGGCGCTGGATGGAGATAGCGGAGGCGGCGGCTGCCGAGGCGATGAGGACGGTAGCAGTGGTGAAGGTCTTCATTTCTGGGTCCTGTTGTGTTTCTCTCTGTGGGGGCGAGGAGAGGAGATGGGTTTGGGGAAGAGAGATAAAGGAGACTAGAAGCAGTCAGGAGCAGATACTGGTGAAGTAGATATCAAAGGGAGCGCCTGCAGAGATTGGAAAGTGGGAAAGAGTAGTGAGCATGATGGCACCTGCTTTTGAGCTTTGACGGAGCGTGTACCAAAGCACACGGAGAAAGCAGACTCAGGGCTGCCGGGCTGTAAGACATCCCGCCTTCTTTGAGTCCGATCATGCTGCGAGACGGGAAGCAGGAACAGCTGTTTGCACCCACCACCGCTGGGCGCTGAACGAGTCTGGAGCCCAGGTCGAGCGACTTGCCAAGTGGTGTTGCAGATGTGTCTCAACTCTCAACAATGGGCTTGTCGACTCGACAACCTGGATCTCTATTTGTTGACTGTTCGAGGTGGAAGAATCAGTGAATTCATCACCCTCTCACTTTCAAATCTCACTCACTTGACGGTGAAGGTGTGAACAAAGAACGAAATGCAGAAGGGGAACGGGGAAAGCCGGAAAGATTGTACAGTTCTGAAGGGAAGAGAGAGGAGGGAAGGCAAAGTGTGGTGATCGATGAGATGCCGGCCTAATACCCGCCCCGTCCACCACCTCCTCCACCGCGGAAGCCTCCCCGACCTCGGGGTGCACCGCCAAATCCACCACCTCCACCACCACCGAAGCCACCTCCACCACCACCGAAGCCGCCTCTCCCGCCCCCTGCGCCGCCTCGGAACCCACCGCGACCTCCGGGAGGACCTCCTCTTCCTCCTCCACGGAAGCCGCCTGCGCCGCGTGGGGCACCCCTTCCTGGACCGCCTCGTCCCCTTGGTGCACCGCGTCCACCTCGCATCCCGCCTCGTGCGCCTCCTCGAGAACCTCCCTTCTTCTTTGGTGCTGTGTAAAAGGAAGGCGTCGTGTCATGCTCTTCAGCCAGCCGTTTGCACAAGTGGATTCAGTCCTGAAGAAAAAGACTCACGCTTCGGTCCAACAACCTTTGGTTTTGGTAGGAATCGCTCGATGGGCAGTAGCCGGTCACTGCCAATGTATACTTTGTCCTCTGGCTTGAAGGACGTTGCGACGAGACCGGGTTCCATCTTGACGGTGAAAGAGACTGCATTGATGGGACCGAGGATCTCATCCACCTTGCCGATAGCTGACTTGTTTTGAAGACTGAGATCCAGTTTTCGACGCGTGCAAAGGAAGGTATGCAGATCCAAATCGGTCAGCATTCATTCTAGCCTCCGGGGGATACACGATTGAAGGTAATGTCGCGCAACTCACTAGATAGAAGCATTGAAGTAAGGTACGTGCTTCGCGTCGGTGATGTTGCAGAGCATCTCGCCTTCGACTGCGTGGACGAAGGTGCCGATCTCAAGGACCGTCTCCGGTGGGCCCATGGGTGCACCGCCGAAGCCGCCTCGTCCACCTCCACGACCTCCCCGGAAGCCTCCACCTCCGCCTCCTCGGAAGCCACCACCGCCGCCGCCTCTTCCGCCGAAGCCGCCTCTGTTCATTGTTGGATACTGTGCTTGAAGTTGTGAAGAGGTGAGGAAATGTCGTTGAGCCGAGATGTCTGTCGCGCGATGGAGGGGACCTTGGAAGAAATTCTGGGAAGGTTGCCAGGATGAAAAATGTGTGTGTGTGTGTGAGACCCCAGCAATTGTAGCTGAGACTCTGATTGCAGACTTTTGTGGAGGTCTGGATCGGGAAGATCTAGAGGGACGAGGGCGAGATCCGAGCGCATATATGCCCACCACCTTCACGCAGATAACGTCGAGGACCATACCCACGTCCCCCAAGGAGTCGCACAAGGTTCCCCCGTACGAGGAGAATCGACCGCAATGTCGCACTTCATCGCCTCCCGCGACCAGTCCGCCGACCACTTCGACTCCCTCAACCATGCCCTTCTCAGGCGCAGCGAGAACGTAGAAGGCTTCGACGAGGACGAAGAAGATAGCCAGGGTCAGAACGACAGCGAGGGAGACTCCCGCGGCAACAACAAGAACAAACAACAACGACCGATCGGGATCGCACCGAAGTAGCTCTGCCTCTCATCGGCACAAGATGAGCAGTGCTCTTCAAGCGCGAAGACGTCGGAACACGGGTGAAGGCATGGGCGATCATGCTCAGCAGGGCTCGGAATCATCGGCAGACTCGTCGGCACAGAGCCCGGGGACGCCCTCTGACCAGACGCCGGAGAGCGCAGCCTCATATACGATGGGCGGCGGACGTCCTTCGCGCTCAGTCTCACATTCGACTTCCACCACTCGCCAACACTCCCCCGAACCATTCCCCAAGTCACTCAAAGATTCCTTATCGCGACCAAGATCAGTGCATGCGACCTCATCGACCTCCGCACCCAAAAAGGGTGGCAGCAAACGAAGACAGCTCCACGGCCGAGAACGCAAGCTCAGCGATCCCGAAGAGCTCTTCGGCCCACTTCCAGGAGGTCGCGCAGCGGGCAAACGGCGGGCCGACTCTTCGAGTCAAACACCAACAACGAGAGCTCCTCAGACGATAAAGACCGAACGATCCGAATCACCTCCCCCCGCTCCGAATCGACCGCTCGGGCTCGTCTCAAGGGTGTCTCCTTCAGTGCCGACCCCGAAGACGGCGCTTCTGTCCGCAACAGCAAGTACAGCTCTCGCGGACAGGATGACGCGCAAGACGCTGAAGATGATGAGAACAATGCTCGTCAAGTGGGTTTATGGACATAGAGCGGGCTATGGACATGGCGCTACGAATGGGAACACGTCGCAGGGTCCCTCCGGCTCATCGAGAACTAAGAGTGCGGGTTTGATCAGCGCTCAAGAACTGCAACCACGCAAGCTAGGAACCTTCATGGGCGTCTTCCTTCCCGTCAGCCTCAATGTGAGCTGACTCTTCTTCTTCCAATTCGGACGTGACGCGGAACTGACAGCATAAAATCTTCTTTTCCCCTCTCAGATCCTCGGTATCATTCTCTTCCTTCGTTCGGCTTTATCCTCGGTCAAGTCGGTCTCCTCGCTCACTGTTTCTTCTCGCCATCTCATACGGTATCGACACACTCACTACACTCTCCCTCTCCGCGATCAGCACAAACGGCCAAGTTCGCGGCGGTGGAGCTTACTACCTCATCTCTCGTTCCCTTGGTCCCGAATTCGGCGGAAGTATCGGTCTGATATTCTTCGCTGGTCAAGCTCTTAACGCCAGTATGAACGTTCTCGGTTTCTGCGAGAGCTTGACGGACGCTTTCGGAATCAGTCGTGGTGAAGGAACTGGATTCCTTCCCGAAGGAGCGTGGTGGAACTTTGGCTATGGTTCCCTCGTGCTCCTGCTCAGCATGGTCATCTGCTTGGTTGGAAGCGCAGTCTTCGCACGCGCCACACTCGTTCTGGCCATTATTCTCGCCATCAGCATTATTTCGATCCCCATCTCATCGTTGACGGTACAACCTTTCGTGGACGAAGATCGCGGCGCGTACTACACGGGCTGGGCCCTCTCTACCCTACGAGAGAATTTGTTCCCCGCTTTCAGCTCCAACGCAGCTGGCTCGGATCTCCTCCAGGCGTGAAAGAGAGCTGGCAATCGGTGCGTAGAGATGAAGCGTCAACCTTGTCCTGCCATTCGCTCATAGTCAACCGCATTCCCTCTTTTCTTTAGGTCTTTGGCGTCCTCTTCCCGGCCGTCATCGGTATTCTGGCAGGAGCTTCCGTCTCAGGTGATCTACGCAAGCCCTCCAAATCCCTCACGAAGGGCACCAACGGCGCTCTCATCTTCACCTTCATCGTCTATGGGGCGGCCTTCGTTATCTTTGCCGGTACGATCAAGCGTCAATCGTTCTACGAAGATGTCGGCATTGTCTCCGACGTCGCGCTGTGGCCGCAGGTGATCACCTTCGGCGCTCTGGCTAGTACGGCGTTCTCGGCGCTGATGGGTATGCTGGCGTGCGCTAAGGTCCTTCAGGCCATCGCGCGTGATAACCTCCTTCCCGTGCTGGACATTTTCGCTCAAGGTACCGAAATGTCCGACACGCCGACATACGCGGTATTCTTGACCTATGTGCTGTGTCAGATCATCCTTTTCGTCGACTCAGTCAACGCTATTGCTTCGCTGGTCACGATGACTACTTTGCTCACTTTTGGCGTTCTCAGTTTTGCGTGTTTCGCACTCAAAGCTGGAGGGGCACCGTCCTTCCGACCTTCGTTCCGGTACTTCAATCTTTGGACGTCTGGAGGTGGAGCTCTGGCTTGTCTTGGTGAGTGTCCCTGCACATCAATGACTGACTTCCAAAAACAGTATATTGACTGACAGCATTCTTGCCTGTCAGTTGCCATGTTCTTCACCAATGCGGTCTTGGCTGTCCTCTGTATCGTGATTGAAGTTTTACTCTTCGTCGCGATTCATGTATTCTCACCGCCGAAGCCTTGGGGTGATGTTACAAGGAGTAAGTCTTCACGAAGCTCCATAGCTGCCGGCTCAAGACTGTGCTGATCAGATTGCCTCTCAGATCTCCATTACCACATCGTGCGGAAGTACCTTCTACGAATCGACGAACGGAAAGGTCATGTCAAATACTGGCGTCCTCAGTTGCTCTTGCTGGCCAACAACCCCAGGACGGAGTGGAACTTGATCATCTTCTGCAACTCTCTGAAGAAGGGTGCTCTCTACGTCCTCGGTCATGTCATCAAGGGCGACTTTTCCGAATGTTTGCCTGAACTTCGACGCCAGCAGATTGCGTGGCTCAAACTCGTCGATATCTCTGGTATCAAGTCCTTTGTTGACGTGGTGATAGCAAGGTGAGTGAATTGGGAATTGTCATGTCCGCCATATGTGAGCTAGGTCGACTGAATGTGCTTGCGTCATTTTCCCTCCAGGGACGAACGCGAAGGAGCTCGGAATCTGATTCTGTCTTGTGGACTGGGTGGAATGCGACCTAACGTCGTCGTGCTCGGCTTCCCTACGCATGTCCAATATCCTGCCCGTCTCGTCGTTCCCCGAACTCCAGGAGGATCTCGACCCGAGTCGTACTCAACTGGCTCCAATGTCCGTGTCCGAACAGGGTCCTCGGAATCAGTTCTGATCAGTCGCTCGTTCGGGAGTGAAGCCGGCAGCTTGAAGAGCGACGGGAGTGAGATCACCATTCGGGGTGTGGTGGAAAAGCCTGGCGCGTCGATGGGGATGGCGCGGACGATGTCGGATCAAAGTGAGGTTGACGAGGATAACCTCAACGAATCGCATTCTCGGTCGCTTCCCACGGACTCGGCTCGCCGCGAGACTCCTATTCGCCCAACTACATTCGTTGGTAAGTGAACGCCGATTCTCTGTCGCAGAGGTACCGACCAGTAGCTGATCTATGTTCTTCATCTACGTAAAGGGATTATGGAGGATACACTGGCTTTGAACAAAGCTCTGGCGGTCGCCTACAACTTCCAGAATCTGAGACTGCCAGGACCCATTCCAGGACCGACCGGATCTGAAAAGGCTTCGATGGCGAATAAGTCTTCGAACCCTTTCTCTCGGCTCTTTGGCTTCGGCCATTCTTCTTCCCACCATTCGAAATTACCCACGAACGGCCAATCCTCGGAACGATACATAGACTTGTGGCCGATCCAGATTGCCAGTCCTGATCTCGATGCCAGTCATGCTTGGGACACGTACACGATGGTCCTCCAGTTGGGGACGATCCTGAGCTATACTGGAACTTGGAAGGGTCACAAGCTGCGTGTCTCAGTCTTTGTCGAGGCAGAAAAGGATGTCGAAGGAGAACGGTGAGTGACGTACAGACCATGCGTGGTTAAGTCACAATCAGATCTGACTCCCGATGGACTTGCTTACTGCTCACAGCCGGCGTGTTCGCTCACTACTGGACAATCTCCGAATTCCGGCTGCTCTCCGAGTCTTCACGTTGTCGTCTGGATCTGTCGCGAGCTACGAAGCCATTGTGATGGGTCGGACCCCAGTAGCTCCCTTGATCGATCGTCAACTTGTAGGTTTTCTCTTGACACAGATACCAAGTTCCGAAGCTGATGCCGATTTCTTACATCTACTGCAGGCTGGAGACCCATGGTGGGAGGCTTTGCGACAACTGCGAAAGGAAGACGAGCGACGAGCAAAAGCCGCGGCTAAACGAGCGTCTCAAATCAATCCTGATGCGCCGACTCCGAGTGGCCCGCTTGCGACTGGAGGCGAGGGCACGCAGAAGCAAAGCAGCGTGATCAGAAGATCTTCGGCGTCAGTCTTCCTCCAGAGCATCTGGCGTTCTTCCGGAACAATATGCGAATCGGTCTTGCCCATCCTCGTTCCCGCAAGGCGAATCGGGCACGGAGGAGTGCGAGCGAGGAGAGCGAGAGCGAGGATGAGCTTTCTGACAGTGATGACGCCGGATCGGATCTGAGCGACGAGCTGGCCAACTTGGGAGATGAAGACGAATGGTTTGGTGCTGGTAGTCAGGGACTTGGACTGCGTCGATCGTCGACGATCACGTACACGCCTACCCGATCGAGCAAGAGCGGCCGTCAGCGTGCGTACTCCATCGGGGATACCAGCGGCCACCCGGACGAGCCCCTTCTTGGATCCCGATCGCGTTCGACCTACGGTTCGACGGCAGACGCAGAACCGGGCACTCCGACGCAGACGACGTCGCGAAAGATGGGCCTGCCTGTGGACGGTGGAGAGGAGAGCGACGACGAAGGTGATGGGACGCTGAAGGCTTCGGATCGCGCACGAATCGAGGCTGCGATGCGAGCTCAGAGCGAGGAGGAAGAAGGGTCGTCGTCATCATCGGCAGTACCCGATCCGACGCTGACGCCGAAGAAGGAAGTCGTGCGTTCTCGGCCAAAGCGGTCTAACAGTACCTCGAGCGCGAGCAGCCGGTCGAGTGCTCCTGGAACGTCGAAACGGGACCGTGCGCACTCTTCGGTTCACCGGCCTCAGCAGCAGCGGCCTGGGATTGGGGAGCGTCGCCCGACGGGGTCCAAGCCGCAGTACCGCTCGTCTACTCCTGCTGGCGAACACTCTCACCGCAAGCCACTGATCTCGTTCAATGAGCTGCCGAACAAGGCCCAGTATCTTATTTTGAAGTGAGTTCCATCGAGAGGGTGTGTCCCATTAGTCACGACCTTGTTCTAACCTGATCTCCCTCCACCTACAGCGAACTGATCCGGACGAACTCATCACCGGCAACGACGGTCGTGCTGACTGCACTTCCCGCGCCCGAGACGGGAATGTCCGACGACGAGCTACGAAGCTTGCGCTACTTGGAGCAGCTCGAGTCGCTGTTCTCGGGCGGGCCGCCCGTGCTGGGTGTGCATGCCCGGCAGTTGACCATGACGATGTCTCTATGAACGTGCCGGACGCAATACACCACTTCTTATCGCATTCCTCGTTCGTTCGTCCGTTGCCCTCGAGGCCAGAGCAGCATGAATCAGGTCGTATTGAGCAGGCGCGTTGGATCACTCGAATCTGATGAAGTTCTTACATCACCAGGAGGGATGAGGGAGGCAGGCAGGCAAAAGACAGAAGACAGGCAAGAGAAGTGTAGTAGGGCAACAAGGTCATGATATTGCAAGAGGGAGGCAGGGGGAGTACAAAGGAAAGAAGGGAAGGAAGATCCTGATCAGAAACCAGGCACAGTCCCCTCCGCCGAACCGTGGGAGCACGAAGCCACCCAAGCGGCCGACGGTTTGCAGCTCGTCCAAGGGCGTCGCAGTTAAGGGCCCAATCGTCACTGTCTCTGGGGTGCGCGCTGTGTCTTCATCGACTCAGGTGAAAAGAAGTGACCCACGATTGATCGTGTAAAACTCGGAAATTCACTAGAGAATGAATTCTACTGAGTTTGGTCTTAGGGAAACAGAAGAAGGGGGAGAGGGGGTGCGGCGAGGGTTATATACTTGTTCGTGCTCGGAGCGTTTCGAGCAAACCATGAAATTTTTTTCTTCGGCCCTGTAAGAGGCATCGTTGCGCAACGATTTTGTGTGCCCAAGTCAAACAAGCAAGCTCTATTTCCGCCTGAGTCAGTCAGTGGTTGCAGCGTCAACAAAGGGGAACCGCGACTATCACAATCGCACCATCAACCATCGTCTTCGGTACATACGGTCTGACAAGGACTATCGCGGGACTCGCAAGATTGTTCGAATTCACTGGCAAGAGCGGCTGCTGGCGTGCTGGAGCGGTGGCTCCGATGGAGGTCGGAGGGTGTCGTAACCCATAAAGCTTTGGGACTCCAGGGGTCGGTTGAAGTTATCCTCGAGCTTCTGTTCCACGGCCACTCACTACGGCTGAGCTCATGATATCTTCGTCGGGAAGAGACAGAATTGACTGGCTCACGCATTCGGCTTTGAATCATGTTCAGTTTTACTGTTGACCTTCTTTCTACATCTTTGACCTTCTTTCTCCCTGTATTCTCAGGCCTCAGGGGTCAGCCACCATACATTAGTGACGACCAGTGAGTTCTTCCCCTCTTTGTAACATCGTGTGGGCTGGTAGCTGACATACTCTCGAATATGATCTGTTCAAGCTTCGAGGTGTACTGCTCAACACGGAAGACGTCCAGCCAGATTCCTCAGCGGTAGCTCAAGATCTCGCATGCTTCGATTGTCGTTCGGGCTGTCTGCGTCGGTCTCCTCGGTGTCGTTCCCTTCGAAATCGGGACCCCAAAGGGGCTAGGCTGTGAGTAAGACCATCCCTCCCAGGACGGGCTTCAAGTAATGCAGCCGACAAAGATTATCCTCTTCCATGCCTTCTCGACAGTCGAGTCTTGTGAGCCATCCAGCAAGCTAGGCTGAGCATTCCATTTTTTAAAAAATTCTGATCCGTTCACAGTGCTCATGCAGCATGCGAACTCTGTGAGTATACTGAAGACTCGCAAATCGCGACCCGATGGTGCTGTTGCTGAACTCCTCTTTTCTTCTATCTCATTAGATCAGCGTTGGTGTCCCACCCGTCTGCGTTGCGCTCTGCTGAAAGAAGTGTCCATCGGCTGTGGTAAGTACAAGGCAGCTCTCCAGTCCACTAGCCACATTCTAACGTCAAATCCTTTCTATGATAGTCTACCGGTCCCTCCTCGGATTCGGCCTCGCCATCATGCCCTGGCTCATAATACCCCATCATCGATTCGATGAGCTCAAATTCGACTCCACCAGCACCGAACAACTCGTCCTCGTCGGCAACTTGATCACCATCATCGTCTGCATCCTCATATCCTGATTCCCGCCAGTAACCTCTGGTCTGACCACTGCGACTGGAGCGGGAGCCGTGCCATCCAGGCTCCTGACGAGATTGACCCAAGGCTCGCAGCGACAAGGCTTCACAGGAGGGTCAGGTCATCGCTCCGCTCGATGGCAAATCGCACGAGGAATCCCCGCTTCTCAAGCACAAGCACGAAGGACCTGCTCTCGACCTCAAGACGGAAGGTTTCACCGCCATCCTGAGCACCATCCTCAACGTACTCGGGTACTCCTCATTTTGCTCATTCCCGCCTACATGTGCATCGTCAAGATCCGTGGGTGGGCCCATCGCATGGACGGCCATCATTATCGGCTGGATATTCTGCTTGGCCGGTATTGTGGTCATCTGGCCCGTTGTCGAGTCTCGCGATGCCTTCCTCGACATGGCTAACGTATCTTCAGCAACTCTCACGGGCGGGAGCAGATGTGAAGCACACAGTTTCAGCAAACGT
The DNA here is from genome assembly GCA_001689995.1 of Tilletia indica. Lineage (NCBI taxonomy): Eukaryota > Fungi > Basidiomycota > Exobasidiomycetes > Tilletiales > Tilletiaceae > Tilletia > Tilletia indica. The sequence continues at coordinate 49,817 of MAPW01000079.1, forward strand.
CGGGCTTGATCCTCCTTCCTCCTCCTCCTTCTCCTCGCACCATCACGCACTGCGGTCAATCCTCAAGGTCCTCCAGTGCGACTGACTTCATCACCTTCGGTTCGTAATTCACCACTCCCCCGTCGCGAAATATCCCACTAGCGCATGCAAGTCAAGTCGACCCGACATCTATGTTGACATGACTGCTGCCTGCGCCGTTGCTCGCGCCTGCTCGCCGTCGTGAAGTGTTGTAGCCATGTACAGCAGGCCAGCACAGCTACCCGCAAGACCAGACGGGGAGGCAACAGCACAGAACGGCGCAGGCCCCGACACAACAGGGAGTGAGCCTTGACCTTGACAATTTGTCCGCAGTTCGCACCTTAGACCTTTGGCATTTGGAAGCTCGGGAGTGTGGGACCGCGATGGAGGGCCTGAGAGATAGGTACTCCCTCTACACCCAGGATTGTCCCCTTTCTCATCCTTCTCGCTGCTACCTACTTCTGCTCGCCTTGCTTAATCCTCTGACTTGCTTGGCAGGCTCAAGCTTGACCTGTTGTGTCATGCTCATCATCTCTTACTCTCTTCCCTTTCTCCTCCTCCTTCTCTTATACTCCTTATCCACCTCAATTCATCCACTTTCCAAGTCACAGCTGTACTGCAATCTTATGTCGCAAGAGCTGCGCATGCAAAGGCGCAAAGTAGAATCAAGAAATGCCCGCATCGCACGAGCCAACTTCGCAGCTCAAAGGGGACGACCGACGCCAGCCTCAATACTTTACAAACATGCAACATGCTTAGAGCCTCTCAGCTATGCCCGTCCTGCTGCGCATGGATCAGAGTCCATTCTATACATGCAGCAGCCTACGAAGATTCACGCCCATGCATGGCCTGCTGACCATGGCCGTTGGCCTGTGTGTTTTGTTTTCTTTCGGTTCTAGATATTCGTCGTCAAATTTGGCGAGCGCGACAACGCGACAACAGAGGGCAACAGAGCAACAGGAAGGCAACAGCGACCATTGCCAAGAAGAGGCTGGCGCAGCAGCACTATCTTCATTCGATAACCAGGCGGCACAGACTGCGAAGGGATGCACGATGCACGGTGAACCAGGCATACGTCGGCGCAATTCCTCGTTCAGGGCTCGCTCAGTCGGCAGTTCAGCACTCAGCACTCTCCTGCTGCTTCTTATCTTCTTTCAGTAATCTAAAGAGAGGATCGACCAGAGGAAATCGCCTGTCGAGAGTGTTTAAGAAGAGGCAACCCGAGCTCTCTTTTTTCTTCTTCCCTTCCCCCACCATCTCCTCTCCTCTGAGAGTCGCTCCCTTCCTCAACAAGGGTGAGTACGATCTGACCATCACTGCCACACTATCCCTTCACCTCTCATCACTGGATTGCTGACTGGGCAGCATTTGCTTGCTACCTCAACACCCTTTCCATAATCTCCGCGTCGTTGATCCTTCATGACTCTCTATCCCCACCCAGGCGCTTCACTTGGGCTGGTCCGCCACCTCGAGGCCAAGGTCAACCACGCAACGACACTGCCTCCGACCAATGTATGGGGTGAGCGCATTAGAGATCAAGAGGAGATTCCTTAGCTGCTCACTGCTGGTACTGATACTTCCACCGCTCGCTCGCACCCATGGAACAGATCATTGTGCTCACTCTCGATCCGGTGCCGGCGACGAGCCATTTCAGGATGCGGTTCACCTCCGTCGATTACCACTTGACTGGTCTACCGGCATCGTTCCCGATCACGCCGGACGGCCAGCGCATCAAGAAGATCCAACGATACACAATGCACCTCTTGCGATGGATCGGACGGCAACCACAATGGTTCTGTCAGGACGACAACATGCCCTACCTACTTGTTCCAACCAAGATGGGCGCGGGGAACGCTTCACCATTCGACTTCAGAAGCACATCGATATGGACGAGGTGGCAAGACTAGGCGAGTGGACGACGACAGCGGTGTTGGAGAGTGGAATGAGTGTTTCGCTCGCTCAATTCTGGGACCGAACTCTGCTCGAGAAACACAGTCGGAGTGGTCGAAGACGGCTAGGACATTTGATATGCCGAACGTTTCAGCAGAGGCGCTGGGCACGGATTGGTTCGCGGTCTCAAGCCTCGACGATACAATGCAGAACTGGGCTGTTCGTGGGAACAAACCGGCAGGATGCGAGACAAAGAACCTCAGTGCACAACATGTCTATGGTGAGCACATCGGAGATCGGAAGGAGGTTACTGAGCTGCTGGCGCTGACGACATGTTCATGGGTTTCCCTATCCTTACCATTTTCAGTGCATGCGATCTCGGCGAGTGTTTATCGCAGCGGGCTCGTCATGCCCACGATCCTCGACCATATCCACCAAGCACTCTCTGCACAACGGTGCAACGAGGAGATCTTCGGGGGCAACGTCGCAGCCACACACTTGATCGAGGCTTTGACGGCTCCATCAGCCTCATACACTTTGCTCTGAGAGCACACACAGCCAAGAAGGCGGGCTAAGGTGAGTCTGGGATGCTTCTGCTGACTTTCTCTTCCCTTCTTTTCTTACAGGGGTGTGTATGTGGTTATGTGGGCGAGCGCTGATTTGCTGACTTTCACCTCACTTATTTCTCACAGGGGCCTTAATCGAACGCGGACTGCTATCACTGACCTTCTCTTCCTTTCCTACTCCTACAGGGCCGAACGGGATTACTGACGCTTCTTTTCCTTTCCTACTCTTACAGGGCCGAACGGGATTACTGACGCTTTTTTCCTATATCTCTGTTCAGGACCTTTAAGGGACATGGCCTGCTGACATTCTTTTCCTTCTCTCTCATGCAGGACCTCAAGCCTCAAGCCTCAAGGTAAGTTCGGGCTATCTGCTGACCTTCTGTTCTTCCGGCTACAGACGCTGACGGACCAAGCTAGCTTCGAGATGATTCTGCTGACCTTCTTTTCCATTCTCTATCTTCTCTCTTACAGGACCGGGCTGACCTGCTGACCTTCTCTTCCCTTTCTGTATTGCAGAGATAGACGGACAGCAACTCGGACGGCAAGACGAAGTACGCGGTCGATGGCATCCACGGCTACGGTACGAGTAAGTCTCTTCACGCTGATGCCATTCTCAAGTTTCCTTGAGCACCTATGTACTTACTTTCTTTAGTGTCGCTTCCGTCACAGACAGGCAGCACGACGGAGGACGACTCGGTCGAGAAGACGGACAGGTGAGTCTGTATGTCTCTACTTACGTTCTATTATTTTCACCTCACAGGTCTCGTTCGTGAAGACGAGGACTCGGACGGCCAGGTGGACGGTGATCGATGATGGGTGAGTCCAGTCGAATCTCCTGGCCTTCTCTTACTTTTCTTCCTTACAGGGAGTGACGGGCGAAGGTAAGCTAGTGATGAATCCGCTGACTTTCTCCTCCTTTCTTTCTTGCAGGAATTGGATGACCATGTACGTTGAAGCTGATATGCTGACCCTCTTTTCTGAGCGCGTGGACTGATCGCACTGACCCTCTCCTCCTTTCTCTCCTACAGCACCTGAAGGACCAAGATAAGACCGTGCGGTTCTACTAAGACTTTCTCCTCTTCTCCTTCCTTCTACAGAATCAAGGTGTCAAGATGGAAGGCAAGGCCCGCGAGATCACCGTGATGATCAGGTATGCTCCATTGTGCATTCTTCGTTCTCGCTTCCTCCGTAGCATCAAGCGACTGACCGGTTTCTACTTTCATCTTCGCACAGCCGCTGCGTCAAGGCAAGGACTCGGCAACGACAACACGGACAGAGGCCAGCTGAGGTGAGTTCAGTTGCATGTGCTAAGATTTTTTTCTTTCTTTCCTTTCTCATAGGGCGAAGGGTGTGAGGACAAGGCCTGCAAGACGTCGGATCCAGCTCATGTGAGTATTGTACTGAGCTCGCTCACATTTCTCAGATCTTATACAGAGCCTTTTCATCTTCACATGCTCTCGGAGGAGAGTGCGACTGATACTCTCTAGCCTCTGTTCTTTCCCACTCACTCAGTCGTTAGGGCAGGACGGCGGATGGACGGCGTCGATACGAAGCCCGGTTAAGGTGAGTAGTATCGGACGTGCTCGATGCTGGCTTATGTCTTTCTTTCACTTCTTGCAGAATCGGGACAGCGGGTGCGGGGCCAAGACCCGCCACCTACCAGACAATTTCGAGTGAGTTCCATCATTGCCTTCCATCCTCAACTTCCGTCGTTCCATGAGCATCAGACAGCTGACCAGGTACACTATCACTTTCTCTCATGTCCTGCGTTACAGAGTACGGGACACGGGAACGGGAACGGCAAGACTGAAGGCTGACGGTCAGCTACGAAGGTGGGTTCAGATCTACTGACTTATTCCCTTTTCTCTAACACTTACAGGGCCAGGACTTACAGGCAAGGTCCGCAAGACCACAGCAAACGGCGGAGGTGAGGCTCGCTGCAGCTTTCTTTCCCTCATACCTCCTGGAATATCAAACGACTGACCACTTTCTCTTCACCTTCCTTGACCCTACAGCCCTCAGCCGGTGCTTCAAGACGAGAACTCGGATTGGTTCGGTGGACGACGATCGACTAAGGGTGAGTATAGTTGGATCTACTGACGTTCTCTTTCTTTCTTTCTCATAGGGCTAGGCTTGATGGTACAAGGTGGGTCTGCGCAAATCTGCTGACTTTCTCTCCAATTTCTCCCACAGGACCTAAAGCGCCGAAATAAATCAGGGCTGAGCTGCTGACCTTCTTTTCCTTTCTCTCTTTGTTCTCTCACAAGACCTGGCGGAACAAGGCACGTTCCGGCTGACCTGCCCAATTTCTCTTCTCTTTCTTTTGCAGAAACTGACGGACCAAGTTGTGTTCGGACTGACGCGCTGACTTTCTCTTCCCTTCTATCTTCCAGCTTCTGACGGTACAAGGTGGATTCACACTGACCTCTGACTTTCTTTTCATTTCTTCTCACAGGGGCCTGGAGAGACACGGTGGGTACGGGTCGAAATCACTGACCCTCTCTTCCTACTCTTGCAGGCTTTGATGGGACAAGGTAAGTCGAGGCTGAAGAGATGAGATGACGTTCTTCTCCTTCCTTCTTTTGTTTCTTCCAGGACCTCAAGGAGCAAGGTACATCAGGGCTGGCACTGCTGACTTCCTTTCATTTTCTTTGTTGCAGATACTGACGGGCACAGGTGAGTTCGAGACGATTCGGCTGACTTTCTCTTCCCTTCTTCCTTACATGGCCCGACTTACCCTTCCTTTCTGACAGGGCCTAACGCGATGTGAACATCCGCTGATGTGCTGACTTTCTCTTCCTTTCTTTCTCACAGGGGCCTCAACGACCTGGTATCACTGACCTTCTCTTGCTTTCCTTCTCACAGGGTCTAAAGGGACTGCTGACGCTTCTTTCCTTTCTTTCTGTCCAGGATCTCGGGGGACATGGCCTGCTGACGTTTCTTTTCCTTCTTTGCTCTCATCCAGGACCTCAAGGGACAAGATCACTTCAGGCTGACCTGCTGACGTTCTATTCCTTTCTTTCACAGAGGCTGACGAGCCAAGGTAGCTTCGGTTTTATTTTGCTGACCTTCTTTTCCTTTTCATCTGTTCTCTCTTCTCTTACAGGGCCGGGCTGACTGCTTACTTTCTCTTCCTTTTTGTATTTCAGAGCTAGGGCCCAGGACTGACAGCGACTCGGACGGCAAGACGAACTACACGGTCGACAAGATCATGTTTGTTGGCGACATGGCGAGGTAAGCATCATCGGATCCTTTTCCACTCTCACCTCCCTGAGTACCGGCGGCTGAGCTTCCTGCCAACGTTTCCATCCTCAGTCTGTGAGGATGAACGGATGACTCGGCAAGACGCAGGACGACTCGAGGCTCGACAAGAACTGACGGTGATGGCAAGGGGCGCCAAGGCTTAATCTCCTTTTGTCGGAGCGGCGAGACGACGGTCGATTAAACCCATGGCGACGGTGCGGGTACGTTTCATCACACATCTCATTCTGACATCTTCCTTGGGTGTCTATGAGCTAACATTCTCCTACTGTCGCTTGCTTGAGCAACAGGGCAGCAAGACGGAGGATGACTCGGTCGAGAAGATGGACAGGCGAGTTGGTATGTCTCTACTTACATTCTATCGCTTTCACCTCACAGGTCTCCTCCGTCAAGACGAGGACCTAAAACGGCCAGGATGCTTATCGATTACGGGCGAGTTCAGTCGCATCCCCTGACCTTCTGTTCTCTTCTTCCTTACAGGGCGTGATGGGGCGAAGGTAAAGTTGGGATGATTCTGCTGACTTTCTTTTTCTTTCTCTCAAACAGGTATCGAATGACAACGTTAGTTGAACCTGACATGCTGACCTTCTTTTCATTGTTTCTCCTAGGGGACTGACGGAGCAAAGTGAGTGCGCGGCTTGACTTCACTGACCTTGCATTCCTTTCTCTCCCACAGCATTTGAAGGGTCAAGGTGTCTGCAATCTTCTTCTCTTCTCTTTCTTCTTACAGAGCCAGGGCGTCAACACGGAAGGCAAGGTCCGCGAGCTTACCGTGATGACCCAGGTACGTTCCATTGAGCATCCCTCGTAGCTTCAAGCGACTGACCAGATTTTGACTTTCACTCTCGCACAGCCGCTGCGTCAAGGCAAGGGCTCGGCGACAACAAGACGGACAGAGACCAGCTGAGGTGAGTTCAGTCGCATGCGCTAAGATCTTTTCTCTTCCTTTCATTTTCACAGGGCGGACGGCGTGAGGACAAGGCCTGCAAGACATTGGAGCCAGCTCATGTGAGTATTGAACGAAACTCGCTCCCGCTTCTCAGATCTCTTACAGAGACTTTTTATCTTCACGTGTTCTCGGAGCAGTATCCGAGTGATACTCTCTTGCCTCTGTCCTTGCCCACTCACTCAATTGTTGGGCCAGGAGGGCGAATGGACGGCGTCTATATGAAGCCCGGTTAAGGTGAGTAGTATCGGACGCGCTCGGTGCTGGCTTACCTCTCTTCTTCACTTCTTTCAGGGTCGGGACAGCAGGTGCGAGGCCAAGACCCACCACCTATGAGACGGTGTTGAGTGAGTTCCATCACTACCCTTTATCCTCAACTTCCATCATCCCATGAGCATCACGCAGCTGACTAGATGCATTATCACTTCCTCTCATGCGCTGCGTTACAGAGCACGGGTTCGGGGATGGTAAGACTGGCCGCTGACGGTCATTGACGAAGGTGTGTTCAGATCTACTGACTCTCTCTCTCTTTTCATTGATCACTGAAAGGACCAGGGCTTACACGCAAGGTCCGCAAGACCACGGCAAACGGCGGAAGTGAGCAGCTCTCTTCCCCTCGTACTCATGGAGCATCAAGTAACTGACTACTATCTCCTCATACTCCCTTGCAGCCCTCAGCCGGTGCGTCAAGACGAAACCTAGGGTCGGTTCGGTGGACGATGATCGACTAAGGGTGAGTATAGTTGGATCTACTGACGTTCTCTTTCTTTCTTCCTCATAGGGCTAGGCTTGATGGTACAAGGTGGGTTTGCGCTGATCTACTAACTTTCTTTTCAATTTTCTCTCACAGGACCTGAAGGGGCGAAATTAAATCAGAGCCGACTTGCTGACCTTCTCTCCCTTTCTCTCTCTTTTCTCTTGCAGGACCTGGCGAACAAGTCAAGTTCCGGCTGACCTGCTGACCTTCTCTTCTCTTTCTTTCACAGGAGCTGACGGACCAAGTTGAGTTCAGTCTGACGTGCTGACTTTGTCGTCCCCCTACAGGTCCTGACGTGACAAGATGAATTTATACTGACCTCTGGCTTTCTTTCATTTCGTTCTCACAGGGGCTTGACGCCATACGGGTCGAATTCACTGATCTTCTCTTTCCTACTCTTGCAGGTTTTGATGGGACAAGGTAAGTCTAGGCTGAAGAGATGACGTTCTTCTCCTTCCGTTCTTTTTCCAGGATCTCAAGGAGCAAGGTAGATCAGGGCTGACACTGCTGACTTTCTTTCAATTTGCAGAGACTGATGGGCCTAGATGAGTTCGAGATGATTTCGCTGAATTTCTTTTCCCTTCTTTCCTTACAGAGCACGACTGACCTTATTTTCTTACCGGGCCTAACGCAATGTGGGCGAGCGCTGATCTGCTGGATTTCTCTTCATCTATTTCTTCATTTTTATTCTCACAGGGGGCTCACCGCTCACTCGCGCGCGGGCTGATACCACTGACCTTCTTTTGCGTTCCTTCTCACAGGGCATAAAGGGACTGCTGACGCTTCTTTCCTTTCTGTCTAGGATCTCAAGGGGCATGACCTGCTGACGTTTCTTTTCCTTCTTTCTTCTCATCCAGGACCTCAAGAGACAAGACAATTTCAGGCTGACCTGCTGAAATTTTCTCCTCTTCTTTTTCCTTCTACAGAGTCAGTCGTCAGAGTGTCAAGACGTCTTTCTCTTTACTTACAGGGCCAAGACTACCGGGCAAGGTCCGCAAGATCACGGCAACGGCGGAGGTGAGGCTCACTACGAATTTCTTCCTCTCGCATCTCCCGAAGCATCAAGCGACTGATCATTTTCTTTTTGCACTTCCTTGCGACCCTCAGCCGTGTGCATCACGACGAGAGCTTGAAGCGGCTAGGTGGACGGTCTTCGACTCAGGGTGAGTTCATTCGGATCCACTGATCTTCTCTCCTTTTCTCGCTTACAGGGTCTGGACAATGTGGGCGTGCGCTGATCTGCTGACTTTCTCTTGACTTATTTCTCACAGGGGCCTCAAGCGAGCGCAGACTATCATTTGTGACCTTCTCTTCCTTTCCTAGTCTGCTAAAAGGAACTGCTGACGCTTCTTCCCTATATTTATGTTCAGGACCTTCAAGGGACATGGCCTGCTGACATTCTTTTCCTTCTCTCTCATCCAGAACCTCAAACTTCAAGGGACAAGGTAAGTTCGGGCTATCTGCTGACCTTCTGTTCTTCCGGCTACAGACGCTGACGGACCAAGCTAGCTTCGAGATGAATCTGCTCACCTTCTTTTCCATTCTCTGTCTTCTCTCTTACAGGACCGGGCTGACCTGCTGACCTTCTCTTTCTTTTCTGTATTGTAGAGCGGTGTATAACCCTCGCCGCACCCCGCCATCCCCTTCTTCTGTTTCCCTAAGACCAAACTCAACAGAGTCACTTCTAAAGTGAATTTCCGAGTTTTACACGATCAATCGTGGGTCACTTCTTTTCACCTGAGTCGATGAAGACACAGCGCGCACCCCAGAGACAGTGACGATTGGGCCCTTCACTGCGACGCCCTTGGACGAGCTGCAAACCGTCGGCCGCTTGGGTGGCTTCGTGCTCCCACGGTTCGGCGGAGGGGACTGTGCCTGGTTTCTGATCAGGATCTTCCTTCCCTATTTCCTTTGTACTCTCCCTCCCTTCCCTCTTGCAATATCATGACCCTTGTTGCCCTACTACACTTCTCTTGCCTGTCTTCTGTCTTTTGCCTGTCTGCCTGCCCCTCCCTCATCCTCATGGTGATGTGCCATCTTCATCAGCTCCGCCATGACCTAACGCCTGCTCAATACAACCTGATTCATGCTGCTCTGGCCTCGAGGGCAACGGACGGACAAACGAGGAATGCGACAAGAAGTGTATTGCGGCACGCTCACAGAGACATCGTCATCGTCGGCTACTGGCGGGCCGCCCGTGCGAATCGAGTTGCTTCAAGTAGCGCGGGTTTCGTCAGAACTTCGACCTCCCGACCAGACCTGAAGTTCACGTTCTGTGCTGACATTCAAGCCTAGCCGATCATATCCCCCCATCCAGAGTCCGAGAAACCCTCAGTTCATGAGCTGGTAGTTGACCATGTGCATCGAATATCACGAATGTCGACCGGCGGATGCGGACGATTCGCCCCTTTGGCCCTTTGCGCTCTGAGCCTCCAGCATTTCAAGTCTGGCGGCCCTGCGACGAAGCCAGGACGCGTTGGAGCGGCGAGCATCGGCTCCTGATCCCTTTGCCTTGTAGCGCAGAATGTCTTCGGGCAGGTCACATGACTCGAGCTGGTTGTTTTCTATTAAAACGAAAAGAACATTGTCAGTCAGGGTTGGGTTGCGATTGTTTTCGAGAGTGAGGACAGTCATGACTGGGGCAGCGCACATACCTTGGCTACAAATTCGCGCGCAAGCCTGTCTGCCTTCTTGCCAATGTCTTCGCGACGGCCGAGGAGCCAGGCATACGGTCGGATACGGAACTGTGCGCAGGCTGTAGATTTTGAGGGGCGTTCTGATCCACCGTTTTCGCCAACTCTAAGAATTTTCCTTGCACGGCTGCGAATGTGGCTTGGATGGCGTCCCAATGTTGGTTGACGTGGTCTACTGGCCCATCGAGCTCATCACGTAATTGGTAGAGGCCATTTCCGAGTCTGCTGAGCTCACTGCCGAGTCCATGGACGTCGTTTCGCAGTTTGTCGTAGCCGCTGTCGGGATGTTGCGAGAAAGCCTTGGAATTGTCGATCTGGGTCACAGAGGGGAGCTTGGAAGAGGAAGGATGGGGAGGAAGATGTTCAGCCATGTCGACAATCGCTGAGGAGAAGGGTGAGAGTGATCAGCAAGGACAGCAACCAAAGACATTGATTCAAAGGATACTTGTATGGGGCACCTCATCAAAGTCAGCGAGGTCGACCGGGTGGGTGGCGAGGTCGTTGCTTGTTTCAGAACGTCTTTCGGCCGAGAGAGACGCAAAATAAGCGCATGTTGAGATCGGGCGCCTTCCCCAAACCCAGCCCAGAAAAAAAAATTGGAAGCTCATCTCCACCACCGAGAAGAAGGGCAACAGCATACACAAACGCATACAACAATGGCAGCTTCAGACGACGCGATTTGGGCCATCATCCGTCCAGGAGGGAACTTCTGCTCCTTCCGTCTCGCCAGCACAACCCACTCCAACTTCTGCAGGAACGAGTACAACCTCACAGGCCTCTGCACCCGCCAGAGCTGCCCCCTCGCAAACGCACGATATGCCACCGTGAGAGAGCGCGAGGGCATCGTCTACCTCTACGTCAAGACCGCCGAACGAGCGCACTCTCCGCGCGCATGTGGGAGCGTGTCCAGCTCAGTCGCAACTACTCCCGCGCACTCGAGCAAATCGACAAGGAACTCATCTACTGGCCCTCCTTCGTCGTTCACAAGTCGAAGCAACGTCTCACCAAAATCACCCAATACCTCATCAAGCTTCGCAAGATTGCCCTCAAGGCAGAGGAACAGCCGAGCTGATTGGCGTGCGGAAGAAGGAAGAGAGGAGGGAGAAGACGCGCGAGAACAAGGCGATGCGGGCGGCCAAGCTCGAGAAGAGCATCGAGAAGGAGCTCTTGGATCGTTTGAAGAGCGGAGCGTATGGTGATGCTCCTCTCAACGTCAACGAGTCCGTCTGGAGTGAAGTCCTGGAGAGGAGGAGACAGAAGGAGAGGGAAGGTATGGACGAGCTCGAGGCTGAGGAGGATATGGAGGAGGACGACGAGGATATGCTGGAAGACGAGGAGGAGCAAGAGTGGGACGGGCTTGAGGACGAGGAGGACGGTGAAGAGGGCGTTGGGAGACGCGAGTTTGTCAGTGATGACGATGACAGCGACGATGATGACATTGAGGATCTGGAGAACTACGAAACGGTGCGTAACTTAATCTCTCCCTCCATTGGGACGTTCTCGGACCAACAAAGGCTATGGACCGCGCTGACCTGCTACTCTCTTCTCATTTTCACCAACAGGGCTCAGACGAAGACGAGGATATGGAAGATGATGACGATTCCGAGGAAGACTCAGAAGAGGACGAGGAAGATGAGGATCCAGCTTCCGCACGACGACGTGGCAAGCGACCGCAGCCTCCCGCACGACCTTCGGCAAAACCCAAGCCTGGCCGCAAGGCAGCCAAGCCCAAAGGTAAGATCCCGGTTTTTCATCCTCCACCTCTTCCTCCCTTTTTTTACGCTGATACTCACCACATACCATCATGAATCTTCTTTCGTACTACAGCTGGAGCCAAGGTCGAGGTCGAATACGAGCGCGAGACAGAACCTCTCACACGCGAACAGATTGCAGATTGGTGAACAGAGCCAAGCCGGTCCCTCCACTTCCTTTCGCCTGTGCTTCGCGCGATCTCTGTTCTTTTCCCTTCCAAGACAACGGCTTTCCAAGTCTGTGCTTCGTGCGCCACGCCTTTCATCTTCATTTCTTGTTTCCAAGGCTTCTCTCCCTCAGCTAGCATACCTTCCCGAACGCCAATCTCGAATTCGTTCCCTACTTCCATTGGCGCAACCAGAACAGCAGCCGCACAACGCACAACGGCCAGTGAGAGACATGATGAGATTGAAGGCAAGGCAAAGAGGGGGTTGGTTAGAAGAATGGGCCGCAAAGACAAAGAGAGAGAGAGGAGAGAAGGTGATGAAGATAAGAAAGGGGGAAGTTATGTTCACAAGACGAGGGAGAGAGAAGAGAAGAAAAACTTGGTGTGGGGAGAAGGGAGAGGAAGTGATAAAGCGCCCCTTTGCGGATAGCGAGCGGCGATGGCGATGGCTGGGCGTTATGGTAGAGAACAATACATAGATGAGCAGAATTTTGAGGGGGGGAGGGGAGGGGGGTTCAGGGAACAAAAAAGAGATGTCGAGAGAGAGCGAAAAGAACCTAGGAGACGAGGATAAGGAGGTGGCACGAGGTGAAGATGCAAAGAGAGACAGGCTCCAAGGCTGAGAAGTGGGGAGGTATTCCGAATGAAGAGCGTGTCTACATATTTCGCTGCTCGAGGTACGATCGCTGTTGTTGTTGTTGCTGCTGTTGCTGCTGCTGTTGTTGTTGTTGTGGTTGTTGCGGCTGTGATGGTTGCTGCTGCTGCTGCTGCTGCTGCTGCTGCTGCTGCGAAGATGGGGTTGCCTGCTGTGACTTGCCATGACCCTGCGAATGCGCATACCCACCTCCATGCGCATAATGAACAAAAGCCGCATGCCCATGCCCATGCCCATGGACGTGGACGTGGTTATGCCCGTGTCCATGCGCATGTCCATCCATCACAGGCCGTTCCCGCTCCCTTGAAGGTGTAGACGGTAACGAGGACAACGGCGTCCGGGGTGGGTTCGGCGGTAATGTCGCCCCTGGCAATGTAGAGCCACCAAGACCCATCGAGGAAGAGGACATCGGAATCGCGCTGCTCCTGCCCATCGATTGCCCTGGACCTGGACCTGAGCCTGGACCTGAATTTGAACTCGGACCTGCACCGGGACCAAAATTGCCGGGCTGCATCATCGAGGGTGTCGATGGGCCAGTTGGTAACCGTCCAGTCGGACCGCTCGATCCCATGCCGGAAGAAGGCTGAGCCCCCGATGGAGGAGCAGGGGAAGAACCAGCGTACGAAGCCACATTGTTCCCGCCTGGCACTCCAACAGCTCCACCAACCGAGCTTCTCCGAGCTCCTGGCCCTTCTAATGGAGGCGCTGACCGCAAATTCACATATGCGCTAGGTGGAGGTCCACGATGGGCCCCATTCGGGTCATCAACCGCTGAACTTGGTTGCGAGTACGACTGATGCTGGCCTTGTGGATGAGGCCGAGCGTTGGCAGCATGCATGTGAGGCTGATGCCGCGAACTGACCGTCTCGACATGTAGCCCATCACTCGCCCGAGCAACCTGGCCATGATGTGGTCTGGATGACGAAGCAGGGTGAGGCATACCCCCTGGACCACCGTTCGTGTTCGCTCTCCTCCGAGTGGCATATTTCTCACACTTCTTCAGAATGTCGCGCGACGTCAAGTCCGCCGAGGGGTTCAACAACTCGCGATCCTGCAGAATACCTTCGAGATCCTCCGGAACCTGCGCGTAGAAGTGCAAAACGTCAGCCAACCAAACACCGGCGAACGAGTGGAGGAAAAACCATGAACGATGGTGAAAACTCACAGTCCAGAAGTCATCCTGATTATCGAGCAACTGCATGATCGCCGCATTCGCCAAAAACGTTTCGTCCTTCGTCGGATCCGCACCCTTCGAATACAAGATGTTGGGACCCAGCACGAGCGCCAAGTTTTGCAGGTCCATCTTGGATCCTGTCTCCTCATCAACGTGCGAGAAGGACGCGACCCATTTGAGGAAGACGAAGAGGACCTCCATCGTGTCTCGGTGGCCCTTGGGTAAGAGCATGGTCACCATGCGCAAGATGCGCAACCGCTCCGTCTCTACTTCCAGCTCTGTGTACGGAACGGCAGTACCCAAAAAGATCAGCAAACGAACAGGAAAGAAGCCAAAGGTGGCAAACGCATAGCCAAAAAAAAGACTCACTCTGCGACGCGACGAACAACTTGTGCAGCTTGAACGTCAACAACGGATCTGGCAACTCCCGCAACCACTTCTTCAACAGCGCCGCTAACTGCACCGGATTATCATCCAGCAAGTTCACCTGGCTACTATCCCGATCCAGAGCCTCCGAAAGCTCCTTCAGCCGACGGATGTTGCCGTTCTTGCGGAAGATTCCTTCGACGGAGACGTCCATCTGCTTCATGGCTGAGATTATGTCGTCGATGAAGGAAGGGACGCGGAGGTGGGAGGCGGATGCACCCAAAGTCGAATCGGCACCATTGCGCTCCACAAGAATCTCGAGGGGAATCCCAAAGACGCCTGCGGTACCAAAGAGTAAGAGCGAGGCTTGTCAGTGACTGATCCAGCAAAAAGAAAGAATCAACGAGAGAACTCACCCTTCTTCTTGACCTCCTTCTTCTTATCACCCCCCTTGAAAATCTTGCCCCAAAAAGTGTTCTTCCGCGTCTCAATAAACTCCAACAAATCATCCAGCGCAATCATATCCTTCAACGCAGACTGCTGCAACACCATCACAGCCATGTGCTTAATGATGAACAGCTCCAACGCGCTCAACTCGGAGATGTGCCGCCCGTTCGACAGGGAGTGGCTCAGGCCGCGATGTTGCTCCGCTTCAAGGATGTGCGGGATGTCAGCGAGCGTGATGCCATCTTCCGCCGAGGTTTCGCCCAATGGAGCCTTGTTCGTCCCTTCATCACCTGAGGGGTCTCGCATTGGTCCATCGTTCCTGATCCGGACATCTGTATTGTGACGAGCAAAAGCGGGTCGAATGGGCACGATCGAACCCGGTTCGGTACCCTGTAAGCCGCTGCCGTGCGCGGTGTGAGCAGGACCTAAAGAATGTCCTTGAGGAGCGGGTCGACGACCAGGAGAGAGATCGCGCTGCTGCTGCTGTTGCTGCTGCTGCTGCTGTTGTTGTTGTTGTTGCTGCTGCTGTTGCTGAACGGAAATTGGTCCACCCGCAGGAAGCGGCGGTCGACCACTAGGAGAATACGATCGACGCGGAACACGCGGCTGGTCTTTCTCCACAGGAGAAGAAGACCAACTCTGCGTAGGCGCATTCGAAGGCTGAGGCGATCGAGGCCCATCACCTTTCGACTGCTGCTGTTGCTGATTCGCATCTGTAGAAAGTCCTGATCCACCCATAGCCGTCGGCGACGCCGTCGTAGGCTGTCGGCCAGACGGACTCGCCATGACAGTAGAGATATGCGGCACTCGCGCCTTCGTAGACGTCTTCCGATCCAGATTGACCGATTTCATCCGTCGGAAATCGGCTGAGTCCCGGTAGGTCTCGTGCATGGGAATATCGCTATTCGGCATCGCGTCCCCACCACCACTCGCAATCATACCCCCACCAGCGCCGATATGTTGCTGCTGCTGCTGCTGTTGCTGTTGTTGTTGCTGCTGCTGCTGCTGGGACATTGCCTCACCAGGCAACAAAGGCTGCATCGAAGGAGGCGAAGGAGGGACAACCCCGCGCTTCTTCAATAGCGCAAAGAGCCGATTCAGCGCGACGCGGAGTAAGAACGCATACTGCTCCAACCGCGTCACAGCCTCAAACCCAACCTGTCCACGGCCCATCGCGCACGAAGGGCAGAAGACCGAGTGCGCAATCGCCTTGCCTGTCGTGGTCGTAGTGAGAGCCGAGTTCCCGGCGCCGTTTCCCAACGAAGCTACCGACTGCGACATCTGAGATCCACCGCGAACGATCTCAAGCACGAATTGCGCGGCAGGTAACGCTTCCGGCACAGCTGCAGAACCACTCGTCCCTGCATTCCCCGCCTCACCCTCCTGCCGCTGACCCTGCGCCTGGCCTCCCGCTCCAGAACCAGTCTCTCCCAAAGAAGCACCACCACCTCCACCACCCTTCCGCGCCGACAATGCAACATCCAAGACAGCAGGTCTCTCGCACGTCGCACACTTCAGACAGCTGGCATGCCATCTCCTCGGAACTCCGAACCGGAAACAATCCTCCTCGACAGTCTGCCCGCATTGGACACAGAGATCCGTAGCTGGCTCACCCGCTTCGGTGCCGGAGGACGTGGAAGGGCTCGTGCTCGAAGAGGAACGCGTCGCGGCGCGTGGGAGGGATTTGTAGCCGTACCATTTCCCATTCGAGGAAAGTAAAGAGGAAGAAGCACCCATCGCCGACGCGCGTTTAGACACCGCATCGTGAGTGGACCCGTCCATCTTGTTGGACCCAGGCACATCAGCCGATTTCGCAAGTCCTTCCACCAGAGCAACCTTCTCATCCCCTGACAAATTCCCCTCCCGAGCCAGGAACGCAAGCTGACTCAGGAACCAGTTGATCGCAGTGTGGTTGTTGAAGTCGCGATCGAGCCGAAGCGCACCCGAGAGCGCGATGCGGATGAGAATCTTGAGGTAGTGCGCGAGACCGGTGACGAGGGAGAGTAACTCTTGGGTGATGTCCATCCTCCTTGCGCCCGTCTCCTGCGTGTTGGACAGCAAGGAGAAGAAGTTGACAATCTTCTTGCACAACATGCGTGCTTCCCGTATGTGAGAAATTCCTGGCAAAGTAAGAACGCAAACAGAGAGTCAGCGCGCTCATCCCCTCCACTTCTTTTTCGACAAAAACGTCAATACGCGAGAGGACAAAACTCACCTTTCGCCTCTTCCTTCCTGAACTCCGTCTCCAAATCATCGATAGCAGAGAAGAGGATCTCGACATGCAAAATAAACTTCTCGGCCATCCGTACCCCATCCAAATACCGCCCATGCGAAACATGCCTCAACATCTCCGAAATGCACGCAGCACTGCTCTCCTCAAATGCAGACAGCACCGTCCAGATTCGATAGACTTGCTGTTCCATCTGCCGTTGCTTGGTGCGGAGTGTGGCGGGTGTCTCGCTCGTTTCTGCCTCCATGGCTTCGGCTGTGAGGGGTGGTTCGGGACGGGAGGAAGGGTGGGTGATGACTGCTGTACCTGCACCCCCGCCTGTTGTATTGTTTGCGAAGAAGGCAGGGTCGCCGGAGACGGAGGGGGAGAGGAGACCGCCTGGCGTGGTTCCATTGTTGGGATCATTGCCCGCTGTCCCGCCTGGCAAGCCTGACGCGGTCGGCTTGGCTGAGTCGGAGAGGGTGAGCTGTGCCGGGTGATGGTCATTGCTGCTACCTTCCTTTGGAGTGGATCCGGTAGGGCAGATCTTGATGTTCCAGAACTGAAGGAAGGAACGCCGATCGCGTAAAATGAGAGATTTACGGTGAGCAATGACACCGTGCGCAGGCATTTGGGGTCTCGATTTTTTTTTTTGGATCCATCTCATTCGACCCTCCAAAGAAAACAAAGAAAGAAGGACACTCACCTTGTGGATCATGTAGCATTCCGGATGCCAATGCTCGTCTACATTGTTGCGATTGATCTCGACGAATTGCTTGAGGATGGCGGTGCGGCACCCTGTGCACTTGATGGCGAAGCGGGTGGAGTAGTGGAAGTGACAGTATACGCGACTGTCATGTTCGTAGTAGCTGTCGTGGGGCCCAAACACGGTGGGACAGACGGAGCATGTGAAATGCTCGACGTGAAATTTCATGCCTGTAGAACACCAATGTCAGTCAGTAAAGAGACGGTCCCAAGTGGGTTGGGAGGAATGCGTGAAGACTCACCCAATGCGGTTATGTAGCTTCCTCGTAATGCGCATCCACACTTGGCACAGAGCAAATCGAGACGTTTGAAGTAGTCAGTCTCGCAAAGCGGGAAGAGCTTGCTGCTCCCCGCCGTAATAGCCCTTGGCCCGACGCCGGCATCCGCTCCTCCTGCTGCAGGGTTGGCATCGACCATGTCATCGGTGGCAGGGAAGAACTTGGCAGCTACGATCTTGCCGCAATCGTGACATCGGAAGCAGTCGAGGTGGTAGACTGCGCCGAGAGCGCGTACGAATTGGCCCGTCATGGGTTCGTTGCAGTGTGCGCATCGTTGGTCTCGCTTGGAGGTGGAAGAGTATTGACTGACGCCTGCTGCTGCTGTCATGGTTCCTGCACCACCTGGACCTAATGCTGGCCCTAGCTGTTGTTGTGGTTGCTGCTGTAATGGTAATGATCCTTGACCGTTCGTGTTGGCAGCCCCTGGTGCTGTTATTGATAGTGCTGATGGACCAGCTGCTGCTGGCTGTGGTTGCTGCTGCTGCTGTTGGAGTGATTGTGGTAATCCGAAGTTGTAAGCAGTTGATTGAGGACGACTGCCTTGCTGAGATGGAGCATGGTAAGCAGCGGAAGACGGTGGTGGGTGTTGCTGCTGTTGCTGTTGCTGCTGTTGTTGTTGATGCTGACCTGCTCCGAACCCGGACATGGTCGTGTGCGGGGGGTGTCAGGGAGCTATGCTATGGGAGAGCGGTGTTGTTTGAATGAGGATGTGATGGTGATGACTCGTTGAGAATGGTGATGAGGATGGAGGTGTCGTCTGTGTTGAGGGTGTCCCTGCTGCTGCTGCTGTTGTTGACGTGAGTGAGTGAGTGAGTGAGTGAGTGAGCGGAGAGTGTGAAGGTGGAAGTGAGGAGGTGGGGGAGGTGGTGTCCGACGTATGCTGTAACTCCACCAGACTCCACTCAGACTCTCACCCCAACAACAAGGGAACGTTGGCCACGGTCGCAGCTGCAGCGGGCGCCCGTCCACAAGCGTGCATTCATTCGTTGGTTACTCTCGCGACAGAAGCAAAACGCGCTGCCATCCACTCCCGTCAGCGGTATGAACAGCAGCGTCTTCCGGGCGTGTGTGCGCGTGTTGGTGTTCGGAGTCACAGAAGTCTCATAGTTATCATTGTGGAGAGACAAAAACACCATGTGTCACTCACTCTGACACCACTTTGTATGCAGGGCCATATGAAGTCGTTAACGGAAGCGGTTACCCTCAGCAGAGTCTCAAGTAGAGTCTGAGTCTGATCTGTCAGTCAAGATCACGTGAGATTGTCACCCACTTAAAAAATCCATCGTCATCCTGACCTTCGCGATTCGACCCACTTTGTCCACTTCTTCCACCACTTCCATACACTCCAACTGCGCAAAGGAAACCCCAACAGCGAAGATGAATCCCAACGCAAGATCATTCGCATTCAACCCGGCAGCATCAGGATTCGTCCCGCCCCAGGTCGCAGCTCATCTCGCAGCTCAACAGCAGCAGCAACAAGGCGGACAGGGCGGCGCTGATCCCAACAACACCCAACAGCAGCAGTACCAGCAGTACCCCAACCAGCAGGGCGCATACCAGCAAGGCGCATACCAAGGCAACGCTCAGGGAAGCTACGGTCGAGGCGCATACAACCAGTACCAGCAAGGCGGTCCTCAGGGTTACTACCAGCAGCCACAGCAGGCAGGGTACGCAGCTCAGTACGCTCCCCAACAGCAGCAGTACCAGCAGCCATACTACAACCAGCAGCAACAACAACGACAGCCCCAGTCTGCTTCCTCATCAACACCTCAGCAGAGAGGCCCCGCTGGTCTCCCTCCCAGACCACAGCAGGTTCCCGCTGCTGCCACTCCTGCAGCACAAGCACAAGCACAAGCACCAGCAGCGGCCGCGTCCACATCCACCACACCCATAGCTGCAGCCGTAGCAGCCGCAAAGACCGACCGAAAGCCCGTCTCTCTATCACTCGGATCACTCTCTCTCAAGGACAAGGAACCGGCCAAGACTGCTAGCATCCCTCCCAAGGAAGAGTCCAAGCCCGCCGCAGCACCTGCTCCTTCAGCAGCTGCCACCGACTCCGCCACAGAAACGAAGGAGACTGCCGAGAAGCCCAAGGAGGATGCACCTGCCTCAGCTGCTGCTGCCGCTCCAGCGTCAGCCACCGAATCCAAAGCAACCGAAGCAGAGGACGCTGGAAAAGGTTCTGCCGCAAAGAAACAGGCAAAGGTAGACAAGAAGGTCGAAAAGTCACAGATGGACTCCGAGAAGGTGTTGGAGGAGACCAAGAAGGTCACTGATGAAGAGACACTCAAGGATCTCTTTGGCGACAAGGCGGAGGGTGAGTTCATTTTCAACCCGATTCGTCTCATATATGCAACACGATCGCGCGAGAAAGCCCCTACCCTTTTACTGCGCGACTCAAATGCTAACCATTCTCCACCAATACACAACCCACAGACATGAAGTCCCACCTGAACGTCGTCTTCATCGGACACGTCGACGCCGGCAAGTCCACCATGGGTGGCAACCTCCTCTACCTCACCGGAATGGTCGACAAGCGCACAATGGAGAAATACGAGCGAGAAGCCAAAGAGGCCGGTCGCGAGTCCTGGTACCTCTCCTGGGCACTCGACTCAACCCCACAGGAGCGCGAGAAGGAAAGACGGTTGAAGTCGGACGAGCTTACTTCGAAACCGGCAAGCGTCGCTACACCATCCTCGACGCCCCTGGCCACAAGACGTACGTGCCCAGCATGATCTCCGGCGCGGCTCAGGCCGACATTGCCATCCTCGTCATCTCAGCCCGCAAGGGCGAGTTCGAGACTGGATTTGAGCGTGGGGGTCAAACGCGTGAGCACGTCATGCTCGTCAAGACGGCGGGTGTCCAGCGTCTCATCATTGTCATCAACAAGATGGACGAGCCGACGGTCAAGTGGGAGAAGGAGCGGTATGATGAGATCGTGGGTAAGCTGACGCCCTTCTTGCGTCAGTCGGGTTTTCAACCCCAAGACGGACGCGATGTTCATTCCCGTCTCCGCGTACTCGGGCCACAACCTCAAGGACGCAGTACCCAAGGATGTATGCCCGTGGTGGGAGGGCCCCTCCCTTCTGACCTACCTCGACAATCTCGCGCTCGGTGATCGCAAGATTGGCGACCCACTCAAGATGCCCATTAGCGAGAAGTACAATGACATGGGTACCATTATCGTCGGTAAGCTCGAAGCGGGCAAAGTCCGACGCGGCGACACGCTCCTCCTCATGCCCAACCGAACTCAGGTGGAAGCGTCGGCGATCTACAACGAGATGGAAGAAGAGGTGCCCGCGGCTATCTCGGGTGACAATGTCCGTATCCGACTCAAGGGTATCGACTCGGACGACGTGAGCGTTGGGTTTGTGCTCACGGATCCCAAGAAGCCTGTCACGGTCGCTACCCAGTTCGAGGCGCAGTTGGCCATTTTGGAGAGTAAGAACATTATCTGTGCGGGTTACTCGGCTGTCATGCACATCCACACCCTCAGTGAGGAGATCGTGTTGCCGGCGCTGTTGCACTACTACGACAAGAAGACGGGCAAGAAGAGCAGGAAGCCGCCGCAGTTTGCGAAGAAGGGTGAGTTTCCTCATACCTTTGCACCCTTGCTTTCTTCATCTGTTTTGCTCACTCTACGGTCTTGTTTGGTGCAAAACCGTGTTCTGCAGGGATGAAGATTGTCGCGCTCATCGAGACGGCCCAACCGATCTGTGTCGAGCGATACGTGGACAACCCACAACTCGGTCGATTCACCGTCCGCGACGAAGGAATGACAGTCGCCATCGGCAAAGTGTCCAAGATCATTGCTTCAGCGACGGCGGGTGCTACGGAAGGTGCGGACGCTGCCGAGTAAATGCTCTTCTTTTTTAGGTCCTTCTTTTCTGCCTTTCTTTTAGATGCTCGATCGATGGGAGGGGGTCTCCCCTTTCACCGTCCCACCACCCCCTTGTACCGACCTCTTTACGACGATTTCTGATAAAAAAAAAGTGAATACATAACGCATATAGGACGATCTTCGCCACATGCATGTCCTTGAGACGCGGTCCAGGTCGATGTGTATCTCTGCATGCACAAACTTCCATGTGTACGAAGGTCGGCACAGATAGAGAGCGTCGAAGGCGAAAAGACAAATGACTCGAGTCTGCCCATACCAGGCTTTTTATGTAGAGTGGCAGATATTGGGCAGAAGACGCACATACATCTGTATGGGACTTCACTGACCTCCCTCCCCCTCCTCCCTGACCGGCTCCTCTTGTCCCTCCCCCTCCCCCTCCGTCTTCGCCGCCAGCTGATCAGCTATCTCAGCATCAGCCGCCGCCGCCGCCGCACTAACATCCGCCAAATCCGCAGCAGCAGCCTCCCCCGCCGCCGCCCCAACACCATCATTCATCTGCCCCGTCGTAGCATCCGCATTCTCACCCCCATCCTCATCAGCAGGCCACTCCTCCTCCCTCAAGAACGCACAAATCACGACCCTCCCTCCAAACTGCCTTCCCGCAATCTGTTGGAGCGCCACCGCACATTCGTCCACAGCTGCAAATTTGACGTACACTCGTCCGACACCTTCGCGCTCGACCTTGCTGCTGTCGTCTTCCGTCCTTGCCGCTTGAGTCACACGCCAGGTATTTCCTGCCGCTCCTTTACTCTCCGCCATGGGTCGCGGGATGCGCACATCAAGCACCGTTCCAAACTTGGCACACTCGTCCCTGATGTCTTCCACGATCTCAGTGTACTCCTCGTCATCGACGAGTTCCTGAGGGGTGACCATGTTGAGCATCTGCATGCAGGGTGTAGGCTCGCCTGCCTGTCCTCCGTCGGCTGTGAAGGCCGGTGGAACGATGGTGCCGCCAGGTCCGACAGGGCCCATGTTGGTTCCCGTCGGTCCACCACGATTGGCACCCACGCTGGCCCGTTGTACGACAAGTCGTCGTCCACCGAGCTCGATGTCGTTCAGACCCTGACAGGCAATATCGGTGATAGCAGGATCCACGTATTCGCAAAACGCGAAGCCCTTCGAAGCGCCCGACCCGGCCTCCTTGACGAGATTGAAAGCCCGCAACTCGCCAAAAGCTTTGAGAAGCTCAATGACCTGCTCGTCCGCAATATACGTCGGCAATCCACCAATAAAGATCTTGTTAGGTGAGTCAGGCACATTCGTGCTGATCACACCGGGTACATGTACCGCACGGGGCGGAACAATGTCAGGACCCTGATAATCCTTCGGTCGCCGAATCTTGAGCGACTGGTTCTGGAACACAATCCCATCAAAGCTCATCGCGTTCGTAGCTTCCTCAGGAGACTTGAACTCGACAAAGGCGTACCCCTTGTCCGGATTGATCTGCGCTCCAACACACGGCTCGCCCTCCCCCGGTGGAGCGAAACCCATCTCGCGCATTCGCTGGTTGAAGAAGGCGGCAATGTTGGCCTCGTTGGCGTCGTAGGTGATGTTGCCAACGTACAGCCGTCGAGCTTGTCGGTTCACATTCGGGTTTACGGCCAGACTCGCTTGAGCACCTATCTGTCCGCCGCCTGGCATTCCGAGTCCGGACGCGTTGTGGCCGATGTGGATGGGGGGTAGACCTCCGTGTGCACCGTCTGCGAGACCCATGTGAGGAGCGGCCGAGAGCGCTTTCGCTGCGCCACGACCGAAGATGCCTGGCAGCAGAACGTAGATGGGTCAGCCAAATGTGGGTCAAACCCAGACAGACGGTTGAGCTCAGCGCTTGGGAAAGGAAAAGAGGAATGTGACTCACCTGATGCCTTCGCCTGTAGCGCTCCGATTCCCTCAAACCCATCAGGCGCCAAGTCCCACTTGTTGCTCTTCCTCTGACGCTGACTGAGCGGAATGGTCCCCTCGGGTGTAGGACTCCTCTTAATAGTAGGCGAGGCTTCCCTCGCGTCCGCATTGCGCCAGTCTCCCCCGCCCCTACCTCTCCCACCTCCACCACCACCACGTCTCCACGGTGATCATCATCATAGTGATCATCGTACCCGCGTCGATGCGAGCGCGAGGATGAGTCGTAGTGTCCGTCATCTCGTGAGTTGCGGTGTGACTTCCTCCACCGCCGCCGTAGCCACCGTCATCGCGTCTCCCGCTGCTTCTTCGACGATCGTGATCGCGCTCTCTGTCATAGCCGTGTTCGCGTTCGTAAGGTATTCGCGTTCTCTGTCGTCGTACCTGAAAATAGGAGATCTCTCGTGTCAGCCGCCAAAGCAGATCCGTCTTTGAAGCGAGATGGGGAATCTCAGAAAGCTCACCTTCGTCTGTCGTCGCGCTCGTAATCCCGCCTACCGCTGCTTCTTCGATGTGAGCGATCATCATCGTCTTCGGCCCTGTGATGACGGGCGCTTCGATAGCGTCTGTGTGGGGAAACACGCAGCCATGAGAAAATGCAGGAAATGTTCAGCAAGAGAACGAAGGGCCCAAGCATGGAGACTCGCAGCTGTGTGTTCTAACTTACCATCAGCGCCGGCGTCTGCCATGTACGTGTCCACGGGCGCGGGGCCAGCTGACGTGCCATAGGCAGCA
Source organism: Tilletia indica (assembly GCA_001689995.1). Classification (NCBI taxonomy): domain Eukaryota; kingdom Fungi; phylum Basidiomycota; class Exobasidiomycetes; order Tilletiales; family Tilletiaceae; genus Tilletia; species Tilletia indica. The sequence goes on from MAPW01000079.1 coordinate 74,295, forward strand.
GTTCCGTAGCGGTCGTTGTTCCATCGTCGGTTGTCTGTGCTGAGCTTGGATGGCTTGCTGTTGCCTTTTGGTGGTCCTGCGTGCGATCGCTGGAAGAAATGCTGGATGCATGGCAAGGCGAGTGTCGAGTGAGCGAAACGGTGGTGGCATCAAAACACGTGACTCGCTCAGAACGCGTCGCGTCAGACGCGCCTCGGCCGAGAGAACAACATCAGCCAGATTTAATTGAGAGCCAACTTCTCCCCCCAACACTCACTCACTCACTAACACCACAAGAGAGAGAGAGCCACAAACATGAACTTCGAAAGCCCCGGCGCACTCCGAAGGCGCATAGATGCGGCACAGTACGCAGAGGAGAGCGTGGACGAGCTCTCCCTCGGAATGGCACGCAGAGCTCCAAGCGGTGTCGACAGCTCCATGCTCCCTCGCAGACTCCTCCAGAGACGTCAGCTCGGTCAGCAAGAGTGTCGGCCTCAACGAGTTCTTGATGAGCCGACCTGCAAGTCCGCCCTCGCCACCGCCGTTGCCTTCCCTGCACCGCTCAACGCAGAGACTGTAAAGGCGTCTCGATCGGCTTCCAACGAGAACCCGAAGCCAGCGACGAAGCCACCTACTCCTCAGCGGAGAGCTCTCACTCCTACGCTTGCTCCCACCCAGGATCGTCAGCCTTCCTCGCTAGGATCAACCTCGGACAACGAGACCGAGTCCAGCAAATCCCAATCACTTCGCAAATCTACCAATGTCGGTGCGCAATCGAACAGGGACCCATTTCGTTACTACCGAGCCACAACTACGACAACAGCACCCTCGGCATTCTCAGTGGCAGCCCGTCGCATACGGATCGCAATGGGACTCCTCCACCACCCCAACAGGCTACATGCTCAAGCAAACGCATCTCATTCCTCTCTCCAGCTTCGAGCTGAGCACACCTCGGGCGACGAATCAGAACAGCGCCATTGCGAATTTGTCAAGCACACCTGCTGGCCCAACTGCGGCGCACAATAGCTATGCAGCCAGCACGGTGTCTACTACATCCTCAAACGACTTGCTGACCCCCGCAGCGCACAAGCTTCGGCGCGGAAACACGTCCCTACCCGGACTTGTAGGCCCAGAGTCGGTCCTGCGTCCTCGAGCGGGTGGGTCAACGTCCCAACCTCCAGTCGAATCGCATCGGGCAACGCAGCAGGTGCGCACGTGGACGTTGGAAAGCTAGCCGCATACCAGCACAAGATCAACGAGCGACTGGAGGAGGAGAATGGCAGACTTCGCGAAGATGCTGAGCAGCTCACTACGCAAGTCGAAGATCTCGAGACTGAGGTCGAGCGTAAAGAAGTTGAGCTTGATCGGGCTTTGGCGGCTAATGAGGAGCTACGCAAGCGACTCGAGGAACGCGAACAGGCGGACCGGAGACGAGATACCACCATGGACAAGCTGGAAATGGAGCGGAGACGATTTGAATCGCGAGCAGAAGCCTTGCAGAAGGAACGTGATTCTCTCGATGAGGAGGTGGCGGAGCTGCGGGATGATGGGTCTAAAATGCTGGCGGAGCTCGAAGATCTGAATGCGGAAATGGATCAGAAGAACAAAGACCTTGTCGAAGCGCTCAAGTCCAATGATACCCTTCAAAAACGAGTCGAGCTATTGGAGCGGGACTCACGGCGGCAAGCTTCTGATCGGAAGGCTCAGGATCAGAATGAAACCGACGAAGTACGAGAGGAGCTTGNAGCAGAAGCCTTGCAGAAGGGAACGTGATTCTCTCGATGAGGAGGGGCGGAGCTGCGGGATGATGGGTCTAAAATGCTGGCGGAGCTCGAAGATCTGAATGCGGAAATGGATCAGAAGAACAAAGACCTTGTCGAAGCGCTCAAGTCAATGATACCTTCAAAAACGAGTCGAGCTATTGGAGCGGGACTCACGGCGGCAAGCTTCTGATCGGAAGGCTCAGGATCAGAATGAAACCGACGAAGTACGAGAGGAGCTTGCGGGCCAACAGCGGGCGATGCGACGGGTGGAGCGGGAAGTAGAAAGTCTTCGTATGGACAAGGAGCGGCTCGAAGCACAAATCAAATCCGAACGCGAAGCACGGCGACAGGCTTCTGATCGGGACAGTCATCAGGAATCTGATGCCCTCCGAGAGGAGCTTGCGGGTCAACAACGAGCAATGCGTCGGGTGGAACGAGAGCTGGAAGAGCTTCGCGCCGACAAAGAGCAGCTCGAGGTTGACCGACTACAAGAGGAGAATCAAAGCTCTCGTCTCGACCGCGTCGAGCTTGATCAGCTCAAGGAGGAGAACGACTACCTTCAGAAGGAGAACAGCAAGTTGATGGATCAAGCGCAGGATCTGATGGATCAATTAGATGAGCAGAGGGCGATGCCGCCCAGACAGGAGCGATCGCAGTCCGTCCGGTTCGATCAGACTATAGGGCAAGATAGTCCTGTTGGTGCGAGATCTATTCTGCGAGGGCAATTGGCGAAAGTCTGTAGGGAACAAGACATTTCGACCTGTCTTTGCCGAATCTGGCCAATCTGAGCACTGTGAGTTCAAAATTGGGGATCATATGAGATTTTATACTAACGCGTGTTTCTGATGGTTATCACAGATGTCCTGGCTGAACGACACTACGATTGGCGATCAAGGCATGCTCTCCATCATCCAGCAACTTCAAAGGGAGGTCGACGAGCGCAACGGATACGTCGACGACCTCCTCAGCAAGCTTGATGCGTACGGCAAACTCCTACTGCAACTTGGGGAGAAGTACGAGCTTGCTCAGCGGAAATTGGCAACCTTGGCCTTTGTGGAGCAAGATCATGATCGAATGGTGTTGGAGCGGGAGGAGATTATGGAAGATGTGGATCGGTTGGAGCAGGATATGCGGGAGGTTCGGGAGGAGGCTGCGCAGATTGGACGGGAGCTTGAGGCTTTGAGGTCTGTGAAGGAGGCGAGGAGGAACGAAGAGTCTACGATGGATCTTCATGTAGAGATGTGAGTCCACCCTCCGTCCCCACAGACGCTGGATTTGCCGATGTCCCACTGACACCTTGAGCCCCTTTTTCCCTCTATCAGCATCGCACAGCTACGCAAGCATCATGTTGAAGAATGCAAGGCTCTCATGGTTCGAATCCGATACCTCAAGGCGAAGTGGATGCGCGAGGCCAACTTCCGATCTGACCTCGGCTACCAGAAGGGATTCCTCCAGCAACTTGTTGGCGGCCTGGAGCGGGATCTAGCATCGACGCAGATCTTTATTGCTGATGTGAATGCGAGTCGTGGGTTGGTGACGAGAGCTCGGACTCCGAAGAACCGGCTCAAGGAGGCTATGGTGGCTGTGCGAGCTGTTGTACGCATGCGGTGAGTATTCCTGTCTGATTTCTAAAGAAACGTTCCAGCAGATACTGAACCCCCTTTTGATCGTCCTGCCTACTTTACAGTATGCTGAGCGAGCGCTGGAAGGGCGTCAGTGCTAGCAAGGCTGCGCTAGGTGATGCTCTCGTTGACGCTCGAGCTCGACGGGAACAGCGCCGGTTGAATGAAGCTCTTGCTCCGGAAGGTGGACGACCTGGCGGACGAGTCTCCGTCTGAGCACGTCTTTGACGAACGTTTATCCTTCGAGATCATGTATAATTTTCCCTCTTACTTCGTATCCTGGCAGACATACCATCGCATCATTCCCAGCGTCCAGTCCACAGAGCCCTCAAGGCGCCAGGAGTATTCGAGGTGGTGGTGTGTGGTGGTGGTGTCATTCCCAGCGTCCAGTCCACAGAGCCCTCAAGGCGCCAGGAGTATTCGAGGTGGTGGTGGTGGTGGTGTCATTCCCAGCGTCCAGTCCACAGAGCCCTCAAGGCGCCAGGAGTATTCGAGGTGGCATTCAGAGTCGTCCATCTTCACAGCGAGATGTTGTCGACTTTTTCCCCGATTCGAGATGACGTTGCGGTGGACCCTGAGACGGAACTTGCTAACAACGACGACGCGGTCGGCAGTCAGTCCCACACGAGCTGGCCCTGTTGGAGGCGGAGCGACTGCTTGCGAAGGGTATAAAGCGCGAGGGCTTACTGCGCGTCCCAACCTTCTCTTTTCCCCCCTCACAGCATCGACTTCCCCTTCGCCCTGAACATTATTCTCCGCACCGAAATCATGGCCAGCCTCAACCAGACCGAGTCCACTCCCAACACCGGGTCCAGCACAGCCCCCACGGCTGAGTCCCTTTCCAATACTTCGTATTCTGCACCCGTTGGAGATGGTCAGTTCACTCACGCACGTTGTGGAAGACTGAGAGCTGTCTTGCTGATGTATGATCTTTCATTCCTTTCCTTTTCTTACGGCCCCCCTTCTTCTCGGTCGTTTCCCCACCCTCATGCTTACTCTTCCCATATGATGTTCAGCCAAGAACTTCCCTTTGACCGCAAAAGAGGCTCCGCTGTCTGGTATCATCCCAAGCAAGGACGTTCCCTTCAAGGTGGGTGAGGACCCTTCTCTCTGTAGTTCAGCTCAACGCTTGCTGACTTTCTTTTCCTTCTGTAACCTCTCTACACGTAGGACCAAGTTGCTGGCCACGCCAAGGTGAGTGGAGCAAAGTGTCGCGTTATGTTACGCAGCATCGAACTGAAGACGTTTCTCTGCTTTGTTTTCGCAGTACTACGCCGGCCTAGTCACTCGCAACGACCAGGAGATTCAACAAGGGGCTGCCATGTAAGATCACTGATTCCACTCCCACCCTCCCGCTGATCCAAACACGCTGAAACGCCTTCTTTCTCTTTCGCAGTGTTCGAGGCGACGCCGTTCCCGTCCCGAAGCATTCCAAGAGCGACAAGAACGACGAGACGAAGTCAGAACAGCAGTGATGAGCCGCTTCCAACAAATCTCAAGATAACTGATTCCTCAATCCTCCTGACCCAGTCGACGGCACGATTCAACAAGAACCACTTCAATTGTAGCAGTAGCACATCACGCGGACGCAGAATGACATTCCCAAGTTGACAAAAAGAACGCGTGCTGGCGCGATCTGCGAGGCGGGCTCCTGGACATGGACGCGACGAGCGGTCGGGTCGAGACAACGGTGGTCGAAACTGAGCTCCTCGTGCAAGCTTTGACCGCGAGCTCAACAGACCGCGTGTGAGCAGGCCGCCAACATGACCGCAGCTATGGCAATTGGCAGCCCTTCCTGAGGTGGATAGATCAGACAGTGGACACCGCACAGGCCACAGACACCCGTTCTTCAGGACAGGTCTGAACAATGGATTATGGAAGTCTCGTACGTTCTCGAGGAAGATGTTAGATGTTACAGACAGTCGATTAGCGACTTTAGACCAGGTACAAAGCGCAATCTAGGTGGGGTTCGATACATATGTGATTCGACAGGCAAATCGATATTGGGTACTAGTGCCGCCTGTTTAGACTGCCGACTACTGGGCTGCCGCAATCAGCATTATCCTCGCCGCCTCGCCGCTTGGACCCAATCTCTCGCGCCTCGCTCTCGTGCCCGGTCCCGTCGCTTACGGGCGCCTTTATCAGTTGTTCGAATCAACTATACTACTCTTTCCCCAGAGAGCACCAGCCAGCAGTAGCCAGCCTGCGAGATGCGAGCACCTACCTGCTTTATATGTGTTGTAGCTGCTTCGTCCCTTCGACAGTGTACAGCAAAAAAAAAATCATCGACACAATTGCCGCGCGCAACGCGCAAGGAGAGGGAGCTGTGGGTTGGGGCCGTGCGGGTCCCATCATCATTATCCGCAACCCTTTCAACCGGAGTTACATTTAACATGGGTCCGAAGTCCGAACACAGCCTGTTGGTCTGACAGCATCTGACGATTGCAGAAGCTATCACGACGAAAGCTCTGTAGCGCTGTAGCGTGTGTGGTGGTTCCGTTGAGCTGGCAGTTCTAAGGCCTGAGGTCAGTAGGGAACGAGTGAGACGACGTACATACCTACATGGATCAGGCACCGAGAGGGCAGAGTGAGCGAATCAGTGAAATCTGCATCGCTGCAAGGTCGATCATCCCATCGCTTCATCTGGCTGCTTGGGTTCCGACGTTTCGGGAAGCAGGAAGAAAGCAGGGACAGAACTGATTACTGATTTGCTCCCCAGATTCCGACAGCTACATACATACATATGTAGCTGTGAGCGGGAGAGGCTTGTTCCCTCTTTACTGCTTCGTTCAGAGTTTCAGACGTGCGTTCAGTAGAATCCAGACGTTTGAGGGAAACCGCCCGGGCTGCCCACACCACCAAAGGAGCCCTCGAAAGCGTCGACCGCACGAGAGACACACAGCAACAACCAACGCTTCGATGACCTCCCTCCGAGCGCTGAGACAAGTCCTACAAGCATGTCAACGGGCCAGCGGCCAGCCTACATACACATGAGCGATGAGCTGAGACACTCGTTCACGTTCATGCACATGCTCCAGCATGAAATGAATGCTCCGTTCATGGATGTCAGATGCGATCAGCATGCTGTTGGGAAGCTGAAAAGTGGAAGAAAGTCAGAAACAGACCCCTTCATTGCCAAGCGGTGAGGCGACGAGGTCGTGAGCGGTGAGCGGTGAGCGGTGAGCTTCATCAAGGCGGCAATAATTTTTGGAATGAATGGGCAGCAGGCGGGACCGAGGTAAGGATATATGTAGTCACGAAGGCGAGGTTTCAAAATTGTCTTTTCTTGCTCACACCGATGATCGACGATTATTGTCCACCGTTCCATGAGGTTAATGGCTTGCCGTGTGAACATGTGTGCGAGGGTCGAGGCGGATCCCGCCCTCGGTAACGACTGGTGTATGGATATGCGTGTGCGGGACTCGCGAAGTCGCGCGCTTGCGACTTGCGATCGAGGGATACGGGAAGCAGCGTCACACACAGAGTAAAGAGGGACTAACCATGGAAGAAACGAGAGAAATTCAGCTGGCTGGCGATGTGATACATGATCGAGGAACGGCTGCTCGCGTGGGCTTTCTGGCAGTCAGTCAGTCAGACTCAGTAAAAACGAAAATCCCTTGCGTCGCGGTCGCGGGGGGTGGCGGCGGAAGATCATAGCGATTGCCGCCTGCTTTAGACTCCGTTGAATTGCTGTCCTGGAGTGCGGCTGTATCGCGACGGTATTCGGCGGGTCGCGTTCGTACTCGTCGGATTTGCGGTTCGGTCCCCCCGCGCAGTTTTCATCGCTTTCGTGGGTTTTCTCTTTTCCCGTCCTTTAATTAAAGCAAAGTCATGACTGCGCTGACGTAATGGATCTGCCGACGTCCCTTTCCTCATCGTCGTCCCGAGAACACGCCTACATTTGCGCGACGCGTTATATCTAAACGCGACACCACCGTGCTCGTCTTCTTACCCTCTCGTGTAGATTTGTCGACTGTCGGGCTCCTCGGACGCGGCCACACCTCATCGTTCCCAAGGCCTGCATCGTTTCCCTCGCACCCGTAAGTACCTCTTTCAAATCCATTTCTGCCAAACGCTGAGTTGGAGATGACACCGGACACTCATACAGACAGCCAGCGATGGGATACTTTGCACGCTTACTGGACGACAGACACTCAGCGGGTGAAGCTTCATCCTCATCCTCGTCCTCAACATCATCCACTGCAGCACCAATACCGATGAGACCCGCACGTTCCGCCTTCCTCCGCGCGGTTGCTGGCATTGCAGACCCCCCAGACATATCACACAAGTACAGCACGCAAACGAGGCCTCTCCTCTTCTGGAGCAAGTCGCAATCGATGCAGTACACACCATGATCGGTTACATGGCTAGTTGGGAACAAGTCAAGGTGTGTCTGCACTCTCGCCAGAGCTCACTTGCGGAGAATGCTCACCCACCTCTTGCCCTCTCCACTGCAGACCACCCTGACAACTCCATCATGCCCCAGGAGACAACAGATATAGCCCTGCATGGAGTACCTCCTCCAATCCCCCTCATGGACGTCCTCGTCCAGCTCTCCCTCCTCAACAAGCCGAAGGGATCCCTTGCACGGGCCACCAGTCCTTGCTCCCGCCTCCTAGGACATACAGCGAACGCATGGACGAACTCAAGAGGTCGACCTTGGAGGTGGTACGGGTGAGTGCTCTCCGCGTTGGGCTTTGGTGCTTATCAGACGCGTTCCAAGACTGAAAGATGTACCGTGTCGCGCGATTCCTCCAGGCTGGAACTCGAGATGATGGGAAAGTACTTCCCCCTCGAAGAGATCTCGGCCATCTACCTCATCGACCTCTGCGAGCCTCTCCTTAAGGTTGCGCGCGAACGTTTCGCTCACCTCGGCTTTAACGACGTCCAGGTTCTCTGCCAGGATGCCCAGGAGTTCAGCCTTCCCGGTCTTTCCGATGGTCGCAAGGTTGACTTGTTCACCTGCAGTTACTCGATTTCTATGGTACGTTCTGACCGACATTGGGTATGATGAGATGTTCTTGGTCTGATTCGAGAGGCTGACGCGCGTGAGTCTCTTACAGATGCCTCCCATCCACGCCATTCTCGACCGAATCAACGAGTTCCTCGACCCCGACACATGTACCTTCGGTGTCGTCGACTTCTACGTGTCTGCCGCCTCAACCCCTCGTGACAAGGCGCCTGCCGTCGGTGGTGACACCACTCGCCAGTGTGGCTGGCTCAGCTGTCTCTTCTGGAGCCAGTGGTTCTCTCTTGATCACATCGAGCTTCACCCGGCGCGCCGTGGTGAGTACTGATGACGCGTAGGATCTCCACAGACACGATTAGAAGAGCTCATCCCTTTTCGCACGTTCCACAGACTACCTCGAATACAAGTTCGGTACCATCGAGTGCTACAACGGTCGCAACAACTTCATTATCCCCTCCATCGTCCGAGTGTGAGTCTTCAGCTGTCCACTTCACCGTACACGAGACGTGTCTTGCTGACTATCGTGTTTGTAAATACAGTCCTTACTACATCTGGGTCGGTTGCTTCCGCCTCCGCCTCCGCCTCCGCCTCCGCCTCCGCCACCGCTCCCCCTTCCGCTCCACTTGTTGCCGCCCCGGCCCAGGCACCGGGGGAAGCGAGGCGGGGGCCCGGAACACAAGAAACGCTCTCGCGATATCTTTGATAAGGTGAGTTTCTCATCCCCCCCCCCCCCTCCCCCTTCTCCCTCCCAACTCCCCTTCCTCTCTCACGCGCTTGCACGATATCCTCCACTGCTCTCCCAACCCCTCACCCTCTCACGCGCTTGCGCGATACCCTCGTCGTGACCTGACCAGCAGAAACTGACCAATCATTCTTATCTTCTATAAGCTTGCGGCTGCGGAGCAGTACAAGGTTTAGCGCCCGCGACTCCTACTGCAAATACGACTTCTCAACTACCTTCTTATTCCCCTTCCTTTCGGCTGCTTGTGCGAACTTGTCTAACGTGTCGCTGCCCTGTAAGGTTACATGTGGCCTACTTGAAAGATCAATGAAACAGACAGCGAGATCTATATGTTCGAAGGTGTTCCAAAGACATAGAGGGGCGAACTGTACTGACGACAATCATACCCTCTTCTCCTCTTCTACGTGCCCCCTTTTGCGCCCGTTCCCTCTTACTTGTTTGTGGCTGCTGTCCTAGGTCTCCTGATATGTAGGCAATTTGGGGGGTTAGGGTTCGGATGTCATATGTCCGGAATTCGGATCGTTGATGCTGAAAGCTGAGGCAGATCCGTAGATTGGGCATGCGGTGATAGATAGGGTGGGTTGATCCAGTAGGATGAGGTAGAGTCCAGCGTACGGGCCTGCGAGATCGGTACGATTCGAGTGCACATCGATGCACGTCCGTATCGTAGTAGCGGGCATAGCCGGTGTCCGAACCCACCTGATCATCCGACGCCTCCATCATCTTCGTGTCGCCGCTTTGTGCTTCTCCGACTCCTACACGTCAATGCGCTCTCCCTTCTCGCTACCACAGACATCGCGAATGGGCCTCACGTGTCGCCACATCGAGTACCATGACCACCGCTCCAGTCCGACTGTGCATAGTCCTACGAGGAGTATCGCGAATAGGAGAGCGAGGAGGAGGAAGATCTCGAGCTTATGAACGGCGTGGGTCGAGGGATGCCGTAGCGGCTGCTATTGTGGTGCTGTTGCATACCTGGAGTGCGGTTGAGAGCAGCGGAGGGACCGCTAGGACTGATCGGTCGAATTGGGGGTCATTGATCGCTGTGGAGAATAGCATATCGCCGTGTGAGAGGCTACCACCCATGCTTTGCAAAAGGTCGACGCGAGGAACTCAGCATTTACTGTAGTGGCGAGGAGATGACTGATTTGTCTTCTCTTTGACCTGATCCAAGGTCGAAATAGAGTTGTTGAGAACGATGAGGCCGTCCTCGACGAAGGGTAGAGTTGGCCGTTGTCTAAAGTGCCGCAGTATAATCGGAAGAAAGTTGTTAGCCCTGCTCAGGACGGTGTGCGAATCTAAGGAAGCGGGCTCACGTCACATCTGGTACGCGGGCACGCCAATTTCCGGGACTGAGACTGTTTCGCCAACGATGTGAAGGACGCCATTGACGCGGGCGAGGACAGAAGATATGGCTGTGTTACCACTAGGGACGACAGCCTGGACGGTCGACTTGATACCCTGAGATGTCGAGTTGATGCCGTCAGAGAGGATATCGACGACTTGGACGAGGTTGGCGAAGACGCCGAGGATGAGGAGCTCGATGAGCCATTGTGAGAGGGCGTGGTATGTGTCGAAGATGTGGATAAGGACCTTCTCCGTGGCGAACAGTCTGTGCAATGTGTGCGTAAATAGAAGAGGAAGGATGTTCAGAGAAGGAGTTGCGGGAGTCGAATTGGGGGTGCAGAGCAGAGTACTTACAGCAAGAGCAAGAGATTGCCTAGAGACGTGACGGTGAACTCGACTCCATTGGCGATCATGAGGTGAGGTTGGTGGCTGCTGCCATGGAATGCGGCACACCTTGAATGATACCCGCCGCAGCCTGTACACCCGCGCATGGGCGGTGAGTCGATCTTTTGCCTGTTCGATTCGCGTCTCGATAGGCGATGCACCTGGGTGAGAAGTGGGATGGCGATGGAGATGAGGAGAACGCGTAGGCTGAGGAGAGACGGGGATAGGATAGCGAGGCTAGTGGGGAGTGGGGAGTGGGGACCGAGTAATGGTGGGAGCGAAGGTAAATATGAGGAGAGTGGGAGTGGCGCGAGTTGATGTATCTTCCCCTGGGCCGAGGCAGTCTAGGATCGTGTGAGAAGAGTTAGCACTGGAAGAAGTGTCAGCAGTGAGTATAGGTACGTGAGCGTTCAGGCAAAAGACAGGCATGATCCGCATGAGGGTCAGCAAGGGACAATGTTGCCTCAGGGAAAGGACTACATTCTGGTGAGTGCTGCAATCTGGGACTCGATCCACGCTCGCCGCTGAGGGCTAGTGGTCTGAGGGAGAGAATAGTATATAGGATGTCAGTGCATGTTGGGGATATGAGACGCGCAGGGATGAGTGCCGAAGGGCCACGCGGACGACGGGGTACACACTGGTGATCAAGGGTCACACGGGCGTAAGGGTCGTACTGGTGGCGGGCTCGCACGGACGACTTGGGTCGTGCTGGCGAGATGAAGGGGGGGCCGGAGATAATTCGTAAGTCAAGACTCACCTTGGCAAGCATCTTTCTCCACGCCGGGACCGAGCGCTTCTGAGGTGTCCGTGGGACAGAGGATGGTCGTGCTGGCAAGGAGGAGGAAGAGGATGCTTGTGTCGGCGCGGAGGTGGAGAGCGCGGAGGAGGGTGCTTGGGTTGGCGCGGAGTAGGTTGAGAGCCCGGAAGATGGCGCTTGTGTGGGCGTGGTGGAGGGTTGTGTAGAGCGGGGCACGGACGAGGCCGCTTGTGTTGGTGTGGCGGAAGTGGGCCCGGAGAGGAACTGCCATTGGTCTTGGTCTTGATGCGGTTGGTCTTGATGTGGTTGGTCGTCTGCGACGCGAGCGCCCGCGCGTTGTCCGCGTTCTCGGCGCTCCGCCTGCTTGATGTTGTTGACGTCGCCCCGGGCTTGTTCAGGATTAGAGAAGTTGTAGAGGGGAACGTAGGATTTGGACCATTGCACGAATGCCTCCTCTTCTTGTGTGGTAGGATTGATTCGATGCCCAACGATGTCGTCGACTTGATGGTAACGATCCGGCCGCGAGGCGCGGACACGGAGGGGCGGCATGCTGGCTGGCAGGGGGGTGAAGAAAGAATGAGAAGAAGGGAAGAGCAAGTTGGTTCCTTCTGTCTTTAAGGAGTCAGCTGTCAGCTTCACAGTCCATGCACCGCACGAGCAATCAAGCAGAGAGAGAAGTCAGCTGTCAGCTTCATAGTCCATGCACCGCACGAGCAATCAAGCAGAGAGAGAATTCCGCAAAGAAAAAGGTGAGACGCGACTGCTTGTCTGCACAGCCCGAGTGGGACGAATAGAGAATGCAAAAAGAGAATGTGAGACAATGGATCACGGTTCATCGGGCGTCGTCTGATCATCCCCTGTCGACTGACTAGATGCCAACTCCGTTCCAACGACCCGTTTGATCCACGTAGACGCGGAAGTCGGAGTACACTGTACAGTGAACAAGCAAGCATCGGAAGCGAGACCGGAGCCAGAAGATGAGCCGTGCCGCGAGGAGAGAGGATACTGAGGGAGGAGAGAAGAGTACAAGTGCGAGGAAGGGAAGGAGGGAAGAAGGGAGGGAGAGAGAGGGTTGTCAGAGTCAGAGGGAACGCAAAGCGCGAAGACGAGGACACAGAGCAAGAGAGAAGAGAGTAGAAGAAAAAGGAGAGGAACGCGAGAGATAGGGCAAGAACAGAGCGAGCAAGCAAGCCGCAAGGGTGACGAGGGAGAGGGAAAGTGAGGCACTCACAGAATCATCGAGAGATGGTGTTGGAGGGAGAACTGGTGCTGGAGCTGATGGTGCGTGCTAACAGCAACGGACAGAACATCAGCAACGACACGCTCGAGGCTCGAGCGAGCAGCAGAACGCACACAACCAAGACTCACTCAACGCGACTGTCCAGGAGACTAACGAGCTCGACATCCCCATCGCCAACGCCGTCGTCGTCGTCAAAGCGACCGAACACGGCGAGGAGGGGGCATCGCCACTGAGGGGAATGGAAGAATGTTGTTCAGTGCAAAATTAGAGCAGTCGAGCGCACGGTCACTCACCTCGGCGTAGCACCTTCCCAGTTCAACATAACCTTGTTGCCCCTGCCCTACTCTGCTGCTGCTGATCTTCGTTCTTCTTGCCATTTAGCCCACCAGGTACAGAATCCTCCCAGCGGCGTTTTTCGTGGGAAAACGTAGATGGAGCCGGCCAGGTCGATCAATCCGACCACGTCGATGATGTCGGTAGCGCCCACAGTCTCGACCTCCGTCGACCAGGTGCCATTGACCCAATGTGCAGTACTAGAGTATGTTCCGCGACTGGATGGTATCAGACGTCGTCCAATCCCGATGAGTTTGGCGTCCGATCTGCGGTAGGCGAAAACGACCAGGTCGAAGAAAGAAACTGTTGAAGATCCGGAGGTTGGAGATACTGCGTTCTCGCGCACAGCCACTCGGCAAGAGAGACGTTTGGTTTTGGCAGAATTCGAACAATAAGACCGTACTGTAACGACGGGTGTGTCTGTTTCATCCGCTCTGGGTAGCCGCACAAAGGGATGGAAAGAGCTGTCGCCGTCCATGAGGTCGTAGTGCGCCGCGATCATAGCCCGTTCGATGCTGGCGTATGATGCCCAGAGCGGTAGTGTGGCCTCCACCTTCGATATTGACATCATCTTCCCGACTCGTATCATATGGACTCTCTCGGTCTCTGTTCGCCGAGACCCAACTGCTTCTCTCCCAGTAGAGTCCACTAGGATTTCCAAGGCGTGGACTTGTTCGATGAGGACGACCCTCCTTTCCACCGTTACAAATGGATCTTTGAAGCTCCTCAGCTCTTTCTTTACGGTTCCTATGGTCCGTTCGCATGCGGCTTGCGATGTAGCGCGGACAGATCCTGTAGACGCGATCAACTGGCCGATATGGAGCAACAGGTGTATTGATAACCTGTCATATGAAGTGCCGCGTTAGTTTGCCATAGCCCAAGTCTGAGCGTGTCGATCATAGCCACATACCTGGCCCGTTTAACTAACTCCCCTGCACCTCTGATATATAGTGTTTCCCACTGCTCCGCAAATCTCATAAAGCTGGCCCGGACAAAGGCCACATCTTTGAACGTGCAACCGCTAGACTGCGTGGCGACGCCGATTCCATCCAGTAGAGCCATGAGCAACCCTAATACTCTGTCGTCGACACCTTGAGCATGCAGGAAAGGGCCGAAGTAGCAATGGAACGCAGTTATCCACTCGACCATCTTATAATGGGTGTTGTGAAAGAGGTGGGTGTCGCGCGGCGCCTTCCCAAAAGTTCCGGGTAGATCTTTGCTAGCTGCAACCACGTTCTTGCCAAACAATTGCTGCATGTTTTCGTCCAGGACGAAAGGATCTTCGGGCACTCCAGCGCGCATAGTGTTCCACAAGAGCTGCAGTGTGTTGAAGCTGAACAAATGGAAAACATCCAAGGGAAAGAAATCCGGGTGGGTGAAGGCGGGTGAGAATGCCAATAACGGTAGAGCCGACACACCAGTCCGTGTGCCCACAGCTTTACGTGCCGTCTTGGATGTGGCTTTTTGTAGCTCCATTATATGGGCTCGGAATGTCGAGTCTGACCGCATTGGTAAAGACATTGCGTCGTACATCAGTGGCCTCGCCATGTTGATCGGGAACTTCCGTAGGTCACTCGGCGTACGAAGAGGAAAGTAAGGAGTGATGCCTACCTTCTGGACCGGGAGGAGGACGTCAGGGTCAAGTGGGTTAGAGCCGGCCTCGAGTGGAGCCACGGGACCAACGGTACTTGCTGGCGGATGGACAGTTGTCATAGACGGCATTCCGATTGTCGCTGAGGATCCTGCGTCTTGCTGAACCGAGCGCTTGTGGCGCTTGGATGGTCTGGACGAAGATTGATAGTTTGCCCGGACGCCTGCATCTTGTTCAACCTGCATGTCCAGGCGTCCTCTCGAATTAACGGCTTGTTGCGAGGATGATGAGGTTGAGGCAGGCGGAGCCTGATGTTCTTGACCATGGTCGGGGCACGATGGATTGGAGCCGGCTTGATTGCGCTTAGATGAAGGAAGAGCGAAGCCGTAACATGCGTCTATCTCGCAGAAGCGACAGCCACGCCTTCCTTGAGTTCCGGTCATCTTGTTGAGCTTCGAACTCCCCGGTTGATCCGCGTAGAGCCCCACCAGGTATGCCCGCAAAACGAACCACTCGCTTTTTGATCCGTCCCAGACCCAAGCACCCCGGTGGAGCTTGGCCATTTCCTCTGCGATTGGCCGAAAGAACGATTCGATGTCACCAGGCGAGTTAGGTCCGGGTATAATGGCCAGTATGAATTGGTGTGCCCGTTTGAATCGATGAGTGGGAGGGGTATTGAGACACGAGGCTGTAATGAACCACGCACTACTGTCAGCATGTGCCAACAGTTGCGCACCGTCTGTAGCGATCGAGATAGCGACGTCCGTTGATTCAGTAAAGAGCCCAAACTCGTCCGCAAGGCGAAGATTGATGAGACCGTCGACTACGTCTCCAAAAACAAAGTCGTCCCACGCATTGACATCCCGTGTCTCCCGATCCCGTGTTTCCCGGAGCGCCTGGAGATGGTCGTGCCGGTATTGGAGCAGCCTTGCGAAGTCAGGATTGCGGAACATCACGCGCAGTCTGTCGAGGATGGGTAGGTACACATACTGTCGACTTGGTTTACCGTCGGATCCGTACCGTGCTTCGCCACAGACAAAAGACCGCCTCTTCTCATTACCGTGCTCGTCTTTTTCCTTGATAGTCCTGATCCAGGGGCACGCATCCATGTTGGCGTAATCACCGACGTACGCCAAACACGAATGCTTGCACATGTCCACCTGCAAGGGCTGCAGATCTGAAAGATGGGCGGCCATAGCCTTTGCGACGTGAAAGGAGGAAATGTCGTGGTCGAGCTCCTGCAAAGTCTTTGCGTTCTCTTTGTAAGCCCATTCGGTTCCACCTGTCGCTAACCAACGACGGTAGTACACCAGCGATAACTTCTCGTCATCGTCGAGGAGCTCGTAGCGCTCGGATGGCGGCTCCGTAGGCTTGGACCCGAGGACGTAACCCCCAAGCAACTCCATGAACAGATCGGACCCGATATGGGTTGGCGCTTGAGCGTGATTCAAAGACGAGCAGGATCGATTTGGGAGCGGCGGAACGTGGTCTTGTGCTTCTACCCCCTCTGGATCATATCCGCCATTGTAGCCCTCGGGAGCACTTGAGAAGATATCATCTAAACCCTCGGCGAATGCCGCGACCAGATCCTCGATACCGTCTACTGCAGTAACCACGGATGTTGCTGCTCCTCCTTCTACGCCGATGACCCCGCCGAATGTTCCTGCCAAAGCTTCAGTCGAGGGACCCAGATGCTCTGGATATTCCGGACCCTCGGGAAGAACTTCCTCCTGCCAGAGCTGCATACCAACATCGTGCTCGTCCAATCGTGAGAAATCGTCTGCGTCGTTACCTCCTGCATCCGAATCCGAATCCGAGTCCACGGTAACGGTAGCCTGGCAGTAATCCGCAAGAATCAGCTCCGTCCAGCATAACACCGGGACCTGCTAACTTCAGACTCACGCGATACTTGTCGGAATCGGCATTTAGGCGTACGGCGTCGCGCAGAGCCGCGGGAGGTAGCTGGCCTCCATCAACGGGCCAGGCGGCTAGGAGCTTCGAGTCCACTGCCTTGTGATCCTGCCAGGCTCGTTTGGATATGATTCTACCTTCGAGGTTAGAGCCTCGATCCGTGCATTTCTTGTAGCACCTGCATCTTGTAAGCGACGGTACCATATAGGGGCGGGAGGGTCGAAGAACTGGGTGATTCTAAGAAACAAGTAAGTGATAGGAAAGGAGGTAGATGAGGGATAGATAGAGGGTTCGACACTCCGTAAAACAGGTTAACACGCCAAACTACCACTGCTACTCAAATCTCAAAACCCGCACCAGCAGGCCACCTCCCTTGTCTTTTTCTACCATCACTTCCTATATTCACCACCCTCGTCGATAAAATAACCCTCAATCAACATGGCGTCTTCTTCCCGAACAGTACAGACCGTGTCGGAAACCCAATCGGAAGCGGGCTCAGACGGTAACGACAACGAAAAGGCCGATTTCTCTCGAGTAAGCGGAATGCGCATCCTACAGCCACGCAAACCCATCTCCTCAATGACGCCGGACGAAATGGGAAAGGAACTGGTCGGGATCCGACCGTTGCTCAGAGATAGCGAAGAGAACCTGCGAAAGGCGAAGAAGGAAGCCGACTCGCATATTCGGGAGAGGAAAAGATGGGAGCAGTTGAAGTCAGGCTGGTGCGATGAGAAGGTCGGACACGGGCAGGAGAAGAAAGCCTTACAGAAGGAGGTAGAACGGTACAAGAAGTTGGCGCAACACCCGCAGTCGGGCGATGAGATCATCGCTCTCGAGAAATCCGGGTCCGCAGTCAAGATCAAGGCGCTAGAGGAGAAGATCCTGACGGTGGAGCAGGAGAATCGAACCCTCATAGAGGAAAGCAAGCGCCAGGACTCGATGCGAGACAAGATCATGCCGATGAAGACCGAGATCGCACGCCTACGGGAAGCCACGTCAACGCTGGAAAGCGAACGCGATGCCCTGATTAGGCAGGTTGAACAGCTTTCTGAACAGCTCGAACAAACGGACGTCCCCTACCGGTCGAATCAAGATCAGGACACCGAGGGCAAGGTCGCGACAAGAGAGGGCTCACTGTTTCAGTTTCACGACAGTGCTGAAGGGAGTGCTGAAGGGCAAGGTCAAACGGAAGATACGGCTGATGCAGGACAGCTAACGCAATCACCAGACAATCGGGGCAGCAGCCCTCCCTGGCTGCTAGATGACACAACAATCGAAGATTACGACTCCGCCCGAACATACGCCAAGGGACTCAACACAGGCAAGACAGGCGTCGACTTCTTTACGGAGATGCGCCAATCGATGCGCGCGGCATTAGGAGCGGCAGGGAGCAAAGTCGATCCCGGACCATTCATGGCGTTGATAAATGATGCAGGCATGACAAAAACAGACCTTGTGCGGATGTGGCGCGAAGAAGAAGAGCTCTCCAAGGCAGCGGCGAAAAGAGTGGTCTCGCTGGAAGCGAGGGTTGATTACCTGGAAGTACAATTAACGATGGAGAAGGGAAGGGCGGCGGCGTCGACGGAGGAGCTGCTGGAGTTGAAAGCAGCTATACGGCAAAGGAACCAACAATTAAGCAGAATGGCGCTACCAACAGGCACTACTCCTGCATCTTTGAAGACCAAGCGTCCTGCCGATCCAGACGAAGACAGATTGGTGGAACGACGACAATTCGGGGACATCGTTGTGAAACGCGTACTGTGCACCCCGCCCCCAACCAGCTCTTCCCGAAGCTGATCTTCCCTTCTTTCTTCCCTTCTTTCCAAGTCAATTCAACATCTTTCACGTGAACCAAGTACGATATGCTGTTGGAATAGGAATATAGTATGTACTGATTGACTAGCAGAGAGATAGCTTCCGGAGATAGTCAAGTTCAAGATACATAGGTGCAGCCCGACACAAGAACGCCTGACGGAGGGAGAGTCAGGGAGATAGAAGAGGCGGTCAGGTAGATCAGGTAGACGAAGGAGATTTGCGGCGACACGAGAGGAAGGAGGCGTCGAAGATGATCGAGAAAGCGGAAAGAGACGAGGGTCGCGACATCGTTGTTCGGGTGACAGGTAGGGTTTACGCTCTCTCTCCACGCAGTCGACGGGCGAGAGCCATATCCTTGGGCTGAATGGTTACACGCTTGGCATGGATAGCAGCCAGGTTACTTGAAGAGATAAGAGGGAGAGTCAGTGACCAGCGTCGGAGTGTGGGAGAGAGAGAGAGGGTTCATTGTCATGGTACTCACGCGTCCTGCAAAACGGAAACGAGATAGGCCTCGGAAGCCTCTTGAAGCGCACCGATAGCCCCGCTCTGGAAGCGCACGTCCGTCTTGATGTCCTGGGCAATCTCGCGGACCAGACGTTGGAAGGGGAGCTTGCGAAGGCAGAGTTCAGTCGTCTTCTGGTATCGGCGGATCTCGCGAAGGGCGACCGTGCCCGGCTTGTATCGGTGCGGCTTCTTGACTGAGAAGGAAGACAAGACAAGGAATGATAGATTGGTCAGCGAGACTGCAGCATGCCGTCCAATGACACAAGAGGGGAAGGGAGAAATGTACTCACCACCACCGACGGCCGAAAGCACCTTTGCTGCTTTCGCAGCCAGTTGCTTACGAGGGGCCTTGCCTCCAGTCGATCGTCTCGCAGTTTGCTTGGTCTTGGCCATCGTGAACAGAGTTGGCGAGAGTGAATGTGGATATCGAGGTGTGGGCGGAGGGACGAGGGTTACGAGAAGAAGTGTTGGAAGCACCAGATGATGGGTTGTGAATGGGGAGAGGGGGTGAGGAAGAGCAGAGGACCAAGCCACTGGCCGGAGGCGACGTCTTTTATACCTTGCATGGGCGTCGAGGCTCCTGGAAGGGACTGTCCCTAGGGCCCAGTCACATAGTCAATTATGCATCCAGGTGTTCGCGAGTACCCACGGGTGTGGTTGCAGGTGAGGGTAAAGGTGAGAAGATGTTTAACGATTCCCTGTACGCGAGTAAACGCGAGTGTCACGAGTCTTCGAGAGTCTCCACGAGTTTTCACGAGTATACGCGAGTATTCACGAGTATACGCGAGTATTCACGAGTATTCACGAGTATCGAGTAAGAACGAGTATTCACGAGTACGAAGAAAGAGACTACAACTGAACCCAGCTCGTAGAGTCGGGCTTAGGGCTGCGGTACCGGTAGATTCGTGCTCAACTAGAAGAGATCGTATCCACGTTGTTCAGGCACCGGGCGGACTTGGAATGCTTGCCTAGGTTGGAAGTGGTGGCTATCCTTTCGTTCGCAACCCCCCACATCGGCGACAACGCCAACGCTCCCGAAGATCTGGAAAGGCGGCGGCACGGGGTGCTTTCCGCGGGCTTTCGCCCTTTGCACTGTGAACCGAAGCGCGCTTCGGCTGATCACGACTCCGAAGAAGAATCTCTTCTCCTGTGAGCGGCAAGACGTCAGTCGTTCCACTGTCCCACTTAAATACCCCGCAGTAATCCCAACCCTTCCAGGATCCGCACTCGATAGCAGTCCGTGCGGCCTTAGACAGGGTAACTGACGGTACGAAGGTTAGGGCGGAGGATTCAGAACCGTCGCTCTTGAGCGTGTTTGGTAGAGCGTTGGCGCTGATCGAAGGCTGAAGCGGAGTTTTGGAGGCCATGGCTAGTTGGAGACTGACTCGATGTGAGTCTGGATCGGCGACGTGCTTTCCGGGAACAATCCCGGGGCGCTGGATGGTCAAGGTCGCCCCAGTATCCGCGTCAATGGCGGATCTAGAAGTATGGGGTGAAGATGGAAGCGGATTCGGTGCCGGGGCCGAGGCTGGTACCATTGGAAGCGCAGCAGCTGGCGCAGCTTCACTGCGTACCCCCTCGTTCCAAGCTCCCTTAAATAGATGGATGGGATCCGCGAGAGCTACGGCACGTCCTGGTGTAGTACAGACACGCGAGTCGGGTGGTGAGGATGGTGAAGCCCGAATGACAGGCATACGAGGGTGAATTGGTGCAGACTGGCCAGCATTGTCATGGATAGAACCGATAGACGGCACGCCGGACACTGTAGCGCGCGAAGGAGAAGACAGAGCTAGAAGTGATGACGATGATGGTTTTGAAGCGACCTGAGATCCGCTGCGACCAATTGAGCGTTGGGAACGACGCGCGGCCACAGCGCCCCCTCGTTTGGCTGCTTTTGATTTGTCGACCATATCGAAGAACTTGTCGAAATGCTGTTTGAGAGCCTTCTGCTGCTCCTCAGTAGTTGGGTACTGCCGCGTTTCACGCTGACAATATGATAAGAAGCATGGTCAGACGCATTCTAGCAACACAACGTAAACCGCAGTCGACCTAACTAACCATATCTGAGCCCAGTCGGGACGCTCGCCACGTTCCAAGCATTTCTTACTGTGTCTATATGCAATTGTATAGACCTTCCGGAGGTCTTCTCTGAGCGAGTCGAGACACCGCTGCGATGCCGACGACAATTGAGACGACGAGGATAGTTGAGTTGATGACCAAGAGACCTGCGATGACGACGACAGAGCCTGCGAAGATGGCAGTAGCTGCGGCGGGGGCGGCAACTGAGACGACCGTGGCGCTTGATAAGATGGCACTTGATAAGATGTAGGCATGTCCTGGTTCTGCTGGTAAGGCCAATCCATATGCGAAGGGGTCGGCAGTTGACCAGATGGTGGAAGCTGGTACGATGTAGGCATCTGTTGATAGTGCGATATTGCCTGCGAAGGGACAGGTGTCTGAGACGGAGCCAGCTGAAAATCATTGAGAGGAGGAGCGACGCCCGACCAAAAGACATCGAAATCGAAAGGAATGTCGAGGTTGACGGCAAACCGACCCTGGACTGGCGAGTCACCTGTTGCCATAATTCCGGTAGCACTGTAGCAGTGAAGAAGGAAAGTCTCGAAACTGCTGGTAAAGAAAGAGAGATCGTGTCTATACTCTTCTGTACGGTGGGTGTACAAAGCAACGAGAGAAAGAAAGAGAGGAGTTAAGACGAACGATTCTTATGCGAGGCCTCCATTGGTTCGGAAGCGACACGTGATACTAGCCCCTCTCTTCCGCTGTACGCACCACCAAACTCTTTCTCCTCCTTGTCACCCTACCACGACGACTAGAAACCCCAACTCTCACTATATCCTCGCCACCATCGCAATTTGCACAGTACGCACTGAAAGCCTGTGGTAACCCCCACCATTCAACGCGAGAGTCATGCCGTCGCCAGCACGGAATAAGAAGGCAGCCAGCTCGTCTTTACCCAACGCTTCCCAGAGCTCCCGCCATACAATGTGAGCCCAAACTCCTTTTTCTTCAAGGCAAGACAGGCACTAACTCCTTTAGCATCCTCTCTTCGTATCCAATCGAAACAGTTCCGTGGCTGGCATTCACACAAGCCATAAGAACAGCAAGAAGAAAGCGGCCGTCAAGGAAACCC
This sequence comes from Tilletia indica, assembly GCA_001689995.1. Classification (NCBI taxonomy): domain Eukaryota; kingdom Fungi; phylum Basidiomycota; class Exobasidiomycetes; order Tilletiales; family Tilletiaceae; genus Tilletia; species Tilletia indica. Next base: position 96,403 of record MAPW01000079.1, read on the forward strand.
GACGCAAATGCAAGGCGTTCATCCAGTCGGGGGCAACTAGCTCCTCCAGAGATCCGAACAGCAGCCAAGACACTTCAAGATTGACCGAGTCTGATATAGACGACGAAGCCTCGGATAAGGGACCGACCAGCGACGAGTCCGAAGACGGTTCGGACAACGAACACGAAGAAGAGGGGAGAGCATCAGATTGCTCCGGCCTAGAAAACCTTAGCGACAGCAACTCTGGTTCCATTAGCTCGCGAAACCGAAGTCCAAGTAAGCGAAAGAGTCCAAGCAAGAGTCCAAGCAAAAGTCCAAGCAAAGCGAGTCCACACAAAGCGAAAGGCAAAGCCAGAGAAGCACGCAGGGAACGATCGCCAGATGAACGTGCTGGACCCGCAGAGCGAGCGACGGAAAATCACAGGTCCGCCCCGCAACCCATCGACGAATTTGCCAACGCCGCAGCCAATACATTCGGACTAGACGCTCAAGTGATCGCACATATATTCACGTCGTTTGCCAAAACCCTCGCCAACGAAATCAAGTCAGAACTCAAAGCCGTTTTCCAAGAAGAGTACCGCCCTGGAAGGGGAAGGATGGGAAGCACTGCGACAGGGACGTCGTCGTCGTCAAGTCCGGATTCGGAGTGGGAAACGGTATTTCGAAAAATGCACGACGTATGTGACGACACAGTCGAAGACTACAACAAGAGAACGGGCAACACGGTCAGTGCAGATGTACTCTGGACACGAGAAGAAGCGAAGGCCAAACTAGCCAACAACAGGGGCATACCAAAGCTGAAGTCGAACGCCGAAATACCTCTAGACTTCGTCATACGTGACGAGAAGGGCATATCGGTCAGCAAGGAAAGGATCCTGGCCATTCAGGAGATGATCCGCACTATCTGTAGGGAGGAACTAGGGGAGACGAAGTACAAGGGCACACTTTCCTTTCTTCACTTCGAAGAACGGTACCCCACAAAAGCCAAGCGAATGATCCAACGCTCGGTCAGTCAAGCGAAGGAACTCGGTCTTTGCAAGGGGCACTGGAAGACGAGAGAGTGCCTGAAGAGGAGGTTCAAGACAATGCTCGAAACGGAGAGGAGCCACCACAGAGTGAAGAAGTCCGCTAGTGACGACGAGAAAGAGAACACATCGCCGATCCCGGAGAACGTAGCTTCAGGTGAGGGTCTAACTAATCCGCATTTAGCCAGTTGCAATGACTAACATCTCAAGTCCGACAGCCTCAACTGCGACAACGCCATCATCTAAAGCTCTGGCCAAGCCCAACACTCAACAGAATTTGCAAGATCGCTTACTGGGTTTGGCATCCGCTAACCACAACCGATCGACATCTACTACCACGAACACGATATCAACACCAGATGGAGGGTTCTGCCCGCCTCCGAGTAATCTATCTAACGCTAACCATACCAGTCCTATGACTACTTGGAACACGTTCTCGACAACCGCGTCCGACCATCAGCCGACTACGGGTAATAACCTCCTGCCATCATCGGGTCTGACGAACAACTCGTTCCATTCTAGGATGGCGATGTCCTCACCAACTCATGCCGCACCACAGCCGGCGGGATCAATCAGTGGGCACCATACTCAATCTACACCAGTAAGTCACAGACCATCGACAATCACCCGAACGGTATTGACCATGAATGAACGGATCACCGACCCATGGTATGTCTTTCAGAATCCAAGTTCGAGCCTGCCGCCTAACCATGGCACCTCTGCGTTATCCTTCGGCACGGTGAGTAACATTGTCGCAAATCGTGACCGCAACACAAGGCTGATATATATCTTACGATGTCAATTCACAGACATCCAACTTCGGTTGTTACGAGGCGTCTCATGGATCTCAGCAGCAGGAAACTCACTCCCGAACTAACTTCTTCAACCTCTCGCCTTCTAATTATATGGCAAACAGCCAGCCACCCATGTGAATTCATGTCAGTGAGTAAAGAGCGGAGACACAAGCAAAGATGCCTATCGATTCTCGGCTGAGTCAAACTTTCATTCAGCGTTCTTTTGCAACTTCAACCAACGAAGGGGACATAGACTCGCTGGCTCGCAGTTTCAAACGTCCGAACTCCGAGTCTACAGTTCACGAAGATGAAACGCACAACTCCATGAAGCCATAAAAACTAAGCGCTCCAGACTCCAAGGATCAATCCAGTCACACAACAGCTGTCAGCTAGTATCCAACGCTCATGCTCGTGCGCTCATCATGGCCCTCCACAGATCGACCGAGAGTCGTGACTCGTGACTAGCCCAGCACTGACCAAATCCACTCTGCAAGTTGCAACCACAAACTGACAGGCTATTGAACACTGACCAGCCTTCTACCGAGTACTAACTACTGAACACTACTGACCACTGACTACTGACTACTGACTACTGACTACTGAACACTCCTGACCACTAAATACTGAACACTTCTGACCACTAACTGCTGAACACTAACCAGCCTTCTACCGACTACTGACCACTGACTACTGACCACTGACTACTGCCACTGACTACTGACAACTACTGACCACTGCCTACTAACCTTTGACTACTCGCTGAAATGCTGACACAGTCAGTCCAAGCACCAACCCCATCCAGTTTTGACTTTTGAGACCTCAGGCCTCAGGAGTGAGGAGCTGCATTATGCATATCAAGTAACACTTCTTCAACAGTATTGTCCGGTATCTCTGAACACACAACGCACATCCAACAGCTCAACGATGAGTCCTGGGCTCTGGCAAGTGGCAACACAAACGCGAACCGATCCAAACCGAGCCACAACAGCAGGCGAGGGGGAAAGGACGAAGACGAAGATCGCTCTATATCAGCGACGACTTCACGAGTGCGGACTGCGGACCAAGGAAACGGAGAACCGAGGAGGGCAAGCAGGGGGGGAGGGAGACAAGTGGCTACTCCAGGGGCAACAATGTGTGGCGCCGCCGAGCTGTAGCGATAGGTTGTCGGTGCGATTACAGCAATTCAGAAGCAGATCTGTGATCATGACCTGTATGATCTCTTGTCACGTGGTGTGAGGCTGGACGTGATCAATGATCGCTGACATGAACATGGGGTCATGATCATGCGATTATGGCCCCATTCGGACACGCCGCTGCCAGGCAGTAGCCCGGCGCGAACCGTCGCAGAACCCGCCGCAGATCGAGGACGGGCGGCGGGAAAGTCGGGTGAAACACGTAAATATGCGCTGGCAAATCGGTGGGAACGACCCGCGGATTCACCGGCCGATGGTATCGCGACTAAAACCCCCCGCAGGGACCGTCTCGTTTTTACTGAGAGTCAGAGCTGGTGCTCGGTGGACGACGTTGGCACTTGGAGCGTGGAAGATGGAGCAGGCGGACCGTTTGACATGCAGTCCGAGTTCATAATGATCCAGGTGCATGCTGCTGCATGGAGTTCGCTGCTCGACCAGGCAGAGTACATATATAGGGCATAGGAGCGCAAGATTCAATTGCTCACCGCTCACCTCTGTCCTTGACGGAACGACGGTTTGGCGGTCGACTACAGTCATCTGCTCTGCCTGTTCAAAGCCATGTATTCGGATCCTTGATCCTACCTAATATCTGCTTTGCTATCGTGAGAATTTCCCACCTACAATCTATCTAGTAATCTACATAGATCTAGTAGCTGTCATACCGTTCTGCTACCCCGGGTGGAGGGATGTTAGGTTTATGCATGTGAGACATTAGCGCTTTTTGATGGAAGAATTTTGATCAAACGCCGATGAGAAGTGCTGGGGAAAGACTTCAAGACCCGTCCTTGAAACCCAATCCTTTTGTGATCGAATAGTCAAGACCTCTGCCTTTATGCGGTCATGACCCTCTCCTATTGTAGGTGAGGTCTGCCGTAGGTCTCATGTCCTCCTGCATCAAGGAATACATCCGAGTACTGCCTGCAACGAAGTACATATGTATGTACACCCCCACGATTGATGTACTGTATGTACATTATTACACACATGTGCAACGCTGCTGTGCGTTGTTCCTGAACCTCGTCCTACTCTCTGCTGTGGGATGCGGAATGGCTCATGCGGAAGAGGTACACACTCCACTTTCACACTTGACGATGCTGACGAAGCCTGCCGAGACCATGATGAGATATGTAGATAGAGGAAGCTCAGCATTTCTTGTTGGACCGCAACAGGTCGGATGTCGGGAGCGCGATCGATGGTCTATCGGTGCTTTCGCCTGGGTCCTGAGACCATCACTTGCTTCGACCCTTGTTGCGGGTTCCACGGGAAATCTAGCTGGATAAGCTCAAGCCGGATGACTCCCGCTTTTGACTGTGACCCAGCATGGGTGCATGGATGTCGAGAACGGGAAGCGGAATAAGAAGCAAGAAGTTTGCAGGACGGGCCCCCAGCATTTTGCGCAGCTAGCACTGTGTAAGTACTGACTACTGACTCAAGAACACATTGTAGGAGGAACTTTTCGCCTCCACATGCTGCTTCCCAAGTGTCTTGAAGCTGAGACCAAACGCTTTCATATGTCTGGGGAGAGGGAGCGCTAGACGACGATCTAAAACCTAGACTTGTTTCACTAGCTGCAGATCTTAGCGCATATCGAGCAGATGCTAAACCGGCCTGGGTCCCGCGGCGACTTGCCCTGTGCCTGTCTCCTTTCCTTTCCTTCTTCTTTTCCACCACCACCACTTTAATCGATGCGGCTCGACCGGCTCAAAACACGCTACTTACTGTAATGGTTTGTATTGATGGACATACAGTTGCGGATCCTTGGCTCTCGCTGATTCCTGCCGTCGTTTGCCTCTCCCGGCTCGCCGTGGGCTTGCTGGCTGGGGCGATGCACAGTAATGGTGTGGGTGGGTCAGTGGGTGGGATGGTGGCTTTCCGTGGTCGAAACCGAGCCAGTCCAGCTCTGGTGTGGTGCCTTAGGGACTATTCCCGCACTTGTAGACTCTCCCTTGACCTTACGCTCGTTCCCCTTTTTTTCCTTCTCTGCGTTTATATAAAAGCCAGGCTCACCTCTTCTCTCTTCCCTTCCCTCTTCTTTTCCTCATCCCACTCTCTCACTCTCCAACAGTCTCTCTGAGCACTCAATCCCCCACACAGTCTTTTCTCTTGACCAACCTTCAGTTTCCTTCTCCTACAACCTTCTTCACCTAACTCCCTCCCACCCCCTCCCAATTTAACAGAACTCAAAATGAAGTCTTTCACCACTGCCACCATCCTCATCGCCTCGGCCGCCGTTGCCTCCGCTGCCACTTGCCAGCCCACTAAGACCGAGGCCTGCAAGGACATCTCCCAGGGTGGTCTCCTCAACCTCGGCATCCTCGGCTGCTCCGGCTTCAAGGTCAACCCCGTCATCGACATCTTCCGTCGCTCTGACGAGTCCCACGAGGAGTTCGTTGCCCGCGCCGAGATGGAGCGTGCTCTCCACGCCACCAAGAAGGCCGCTGCCTGCAAGTCCCTCTCTTCCGCCGGCTTCTTGAACCTCAACCTCTTCGGCTGCTCCAAGTTCGAGGTCTCCCCCAAGGTTCACGTCCTCCGCCGTGCTGGCACCGCCGGTACCCCCGGCTCCGCTGGCTCCCCCGGCTCTGCTGGCTCCCCCGGTACCCCCGGTACCCCCGGCTCTCCCGGCACCCCTGGCTCTTCCACCATGGCTGGTACCCCCGGCACCCCCGGTACCCCTGGTACCCCCGGTGTTCCCGGCACCGCTGGTGTCCCCGGCACTGCTGGTACCCCCGGCACGCCCGGCACTGTCAAGCCCCCCACGTCCACCACCAAGCCTGCCACCACTGCCACCCCCAAGCCCACCACCGCCCCCTGCACCGCCCCCGTCAACAAGTCGTCGTGCCTCAACTGGTCCAAGGCTGGTCTCATCAACCTGAACCTCCTCGGCTGCTTCAACCTCGACGTCAGCCCTACCGTCAAGGTCGGACAGAACCTCAAGGACCTCTTCCACTAGATTTTCCCATTTTCTTACTTCCACCAAAAGTAACGAACCTCACTCCTGGGATCTTCTGAAACGACACACACCACGGACTTGGATCTTTTTTCCCTCTGCTTCATATACGTCACCTCATCTGTGGGCCTTCGGGGCAACCTTCGTCTTTCCGATCCAGGAGGACGGTCACAAGCACCGGCATAACCAAAACGGGGCCTCGGGCTATCCTTCTCCTCGGGACGATCTCACCTTCATGGACAGTCTACCGACCAAACCCTTTCTTCGTTTTTTGTTCTTTTAAACCCTTTACCCCTTTCTTCATCTTCCTCGATCCTGTGTGGACGTACCCCTTCGGACTCCCAACTCCCTGTCATTCCTTATCTGCAACGCACTCCGCACAGTGATTCTTTTCTTCGCATCTAATCGTGACACGGGCAACAAAGGAAGCATATCCTTTACTCTGAACCTCACCGTCTCTGTCTGACTCTCGTGTGTGCCTGCCTCGTCTTGCATTCTGAGTATCTCATCTTCGCCTTCCTTCAGCTCCAACTTGCCGTCTAGCTGGTCAGTTGTCACTAGTCTGGAACGCTGTTGAGCCTCGCTGCTTACCACTGCCATCCACGAACCGGAAGGCCGTTGTGCTCCTGCTGTTCCTCCTTGCAGTAACGGTGGTCATCCACGGATAGCCTCACGACTTCCATGGGAGAGTGTATATGGACCTGCCAGAAGATAGAGCGGTTGAATAGTTTGTCTGTATTGCGAACGTCCATGCCTGGTTGAGCAATCCGATGGAGAGCACACATAAGTCTGCAGCAGGAAAAACGGCTAGCATTCATCAACTCGATGCACCCGCAGATCCAGCCGCTACACCGCCACTGCTGCTGCTTGCAGCTCCACTTCCTTTCCCAGGAACCCGGCCCCTCACATACTCATCCCACGTCTTCGAGCACCGAACCCACGCACTGCCTGCGCTGTCCAATGCCGGCCGGATATCAAGGACGAACTCGGGTTCGTCATCCGGATTGGCCTGCTCGTGTTCGGGGACGGAGTAGTAGTCGATGATGTAGCGGACCTCTTCTCCTTTAGAGTCGGGGGTGGGGGCGGGGCGACGGACGATCCAATCGTGTCGGTCGAAGGGTGGGTCGGCACTGCGTAGGGGGAAAGAAATAATTGATCAGACACTGTGGCATGGGAGGAAATAGACGGAAAAAAGACGGAGACGTACTGGAATGTAGAAGGCATCACTTTTCCGAAAAGGTTGTAAATCCGTGCCTTGGGACTAAGCGTTCCTGGCTTGCCCTGGAAACGAGCCAGCTCAACCTTGGCTGGATCGCTGTTTGACAAAAGGGAGGAGTGTATGCGTAAGCTCCAAATACCCTTGGTAAATAGCAAGCAGGCGTGTGGCACCGGAAAGAAGAAGATAAAGACTCACACTCCAGCCAGACGTTCCCACTCCAACACCTCCTGCCACGCCGCCTCATTGAGCCAATTATGGATCGTGACCATCGCCTCAACATGCTCCTCCGGCGTCTCCCATCCCTTCCGTACCAGCGCATTGTAGAACTGTTGTGGCGAGGGGTACTCCCAATGTGTCGGTCCCGCCTCCTCCTCCGCTTTCTCTCCACCATGAGCAACAGGGCATTTAGCCGGCTCCGAAGCGCTAGTAGCCTTGTCATAAGGCGAAGCGCCCGGTGGCGGACTGGTTCCCGAGCGCGGGATCGTAGACACGGTCCGTTCGGTCGGGAGGATGGCCTTTTGCTTCTCCGAGGCGCGAGAGTTGGAAAGGAAGGGCATCATGTTGAGTGGATTGAGAGTCTCTGACCAGCTCTTTGTTGAAGGCTCCGAGGAAGAGGAGGAGGACGCAGTTGCGGTCGAAGCTGCTTTGGCGAGAGGTAGAGGATTTGAAGATGCGGAGCCAGAGCCGGAGGAGGCAAGGTTGCCATGCTTCCACTTGAGGCTCCGTCGGGTTGGTGCATGGGGCAACCAGGGGGCGGCGTCATTGAGGAGAACTTGGGTGCTGCTTACTGGAGCTCGGTCCGGCCATGGAAGAGCGGCCTACACCTGCGCTTGAGCCCGCGGTGGTGCCTGCAGAGGCGGCGAAGATAGCGTGCCACGAGTCGAGGAGCATTCTTGTTGTTTGAGGATGAGTTGTTGGCTTGAGGATGGGGGATGAGTGAAGGTCAGCGTGTTCAAGCAGCATACAGCCAGGTCCTTCCGCTTACCTTCGCCTTGGGGGGGCAACTTTTCTGGGAGCTGACAAACGCGGTCACCGCATAGCAACACGATTTCCCACCGGAACCCTCCTCGCGCCTAGTCTCAACATCGACCGCTTCGCACACAAACAGCGTTTGCGCGAACGCGGTCTCACAAAAATAGTCACGGGTTTTGGCAGCACCCTTGGACGGCATGCACATTTTGGCCAATCTTTGCACCACCATATCTTCATGAACTCAGCTTCAAATGCTCTGAAAACACCTGGAGCCTGTAGAGTTGGCCTCAGACTCTGTCCATACGAAGTTTGAAGTGCCTCAGATCATCTGTTGAAGTGTGGTGGTGCAAGTCCCAAGCCCCTCGAATTTTGGCTGCTCGGAGCCTTCTTGAGCAGCCCAATCGAAGCTCCATTGAGAGCAGGTACGACTTTGGGCCAAAGACACTGCTCTGGTGCACGAAAATCGATTCCCAGCCAAAACTCGTCGGAGGGTGGGTTGCGCCAAACAAGTGAGGAAATCGCCAATCACATAGTAAAATCGCCAAATTGCAGAAAACGAAGTTGCACACACCACCATAGCTCCTCAACCACCTTGAAAACGTGACACAGCTGTGGGAGATCTATTGTAGATCTACTCAAGGTCTCGCGCCTCTCTTTTTCTGGTAGCAAATCGTTTAGCAAACGACTGACTTCATTCGAGAGCGAAAAGAGGGCATTTCGGGATTTCCGTCGAAGGGTGCTGCCGAATTTCGCACCTATTTTCGCGAGACCCTCCCCGGCCAAATGGTCCTCAGGAGGGTCTCGTGTCGAGACTACCTCGCGCCTTGACCGAACGCAAGCCTGCCTCTCGCCGCCATCTCCACCCGCAGCAAGGTCGCTCACAAGTCACAAGCCTGAGAATGTATCATCCGACACGGTGAGTCTGTCTCTACCCTCTCACTGCTCTGTTCCGACTATGTGTGCTGATCTCTCTTTTTACAAATGTAGAGGCGGCACGCGCGGCGGACAGGCTGAATTCAGCTGGGACCAGGTTCGCAATGACAAGGACCGAGAGCATTACCTCGGCCACGCCATCATGGCCCCAGTACGTATTCCCTCCCTCAAACCAGAGGCGAAATGGCGCATTTAATCAGCATGTATGCGCTGACATTTTCTTGACCTTTCTTCCCCTCCTCCTACACAGACGGGTCGATGGCAGAATGGTCGAGATGTGACGTGGTACAACAAGGACAAGAAGGATGCTTCTAAGGAAGAGGAAGCCCGGCTGGAGGAATTACGACAAATCAAGATGGCGGAGGAACAAGCTCTCGCGAGTGTGCTGTGAGTTGCGATCTTCCTCTGTCAAACAAAAGATTTTTGCGAAGATGACTGACAAGGGCTGGAATCTCAATCGCGCAGGGGATACGTGCCCAAATCTTCAAGTGGTGCGACTGTCGGCTCGGCGCTACTTTCTGGGTCCAGCGCGCGCGGGCCAGGCGCTGCCGGTTCCAGCAGGACCGGCGCGAACATGCAACCCATCGATGCAGGCAAGTCTCGCTGGGGAAGCACATCCCAATTACGCTCTCAGTCGCATTCCGACGACGACGACGACGAAGATGATGGGTCAGGTCTGACGCGCGAGGAACGGAAGGCGGCGCGTAAGTTGGCCAAGTTGGAGGTCAAGAACAAGCTAAGGGCGGAGAAGGAGCAACGTAAAGCAGAGCGGGAGGAGAAGAGGGCTCGTAAACGGGAGAAGGAGAAGGAGCGCCGGCCTTCTGATCATTCTCGTCGTGATTATGATGATGATCGCAGTAGAAGTGGACGGCGGGATGAGGGGCATCGGCGCCAGGAGGACGATGATCCTCGGCGGTCATCGTCGAGATACGACGTTGACGCTACCAAAGATCGGCGCGACGATGATCGGCTAAGGAATCGTTCATCACGGTCGAGATCACGGTCACCGGAACGAAGGGATCGAGGAGGCTCGTACAAGGATTCTCGGTCTACGGGAGACGAGGGCCGTCATCCGCGGAGGGACGATCGGCGGGAGGACGATTACTATGGTCGCATTTCAACGTCACGGCACGGTCGCAGTCCCACACCTCCTTTCCGGCGGCCATGAGCCCGTCACCTTTTTCTACATCGCACATCCCTCCCTTCATCGCATCTGTACCCCCTTCAGTCTTTCGATCTTGTAAACACAATATTTTGCCGCAACATTCGATGGTCGGCATCAACTTGGCTGGTGAACAGCTCGTTGCCGACCAACAAGACTTCGAGATCATGAGAATCAATGGTACGGCTTTCCAACGCCTTCGGACAGACACTGAGAACACTGGATGGCGTGACTGACATTGCTGCTGCGACAGATTATACAAGAAGCATCATTGCAGCCGCCCTTGCCCAAGTCCTCATGAGTGCACCGTGTCGATGGCTGCTAACAAAGCCTCCACGACCTTCCGACAGGGATCCACATGAAGCTGTCGTTCCTTGAAAGCAGCACTCTCCGCCCGCACTTCCAGGTCCTCCCGCGTCGCCAGCAACCGGCTCCGCTGCGACGACAGAGCTGCCTGTACACCTCTTGCCAGGACCGAGCTCGTACCATCGCACGTACATGCCGTGCACAGCCGATTCAGAGCTTGAAGTGCTGTCAACTTGACCTTGAACATCTTGTCGGAGCTGGCAGCCATGGTGATCTCGTCCACAAGCGATGCTAACGTCAAAGTGTCGATACGCTCGTAATCCAGCAAGAAGTCGAGGAGAGATAGGTTCGAAAAAGCCCGCTCCAGCGCGGATCCTGAATTCCATCGGGTCTTGGGATCTTTGCCCTGTCGGAGGGCTCGTGACAATGTCCGGAGCGCAGTACGAACCACATTCTCCTCGGCGGAACCAGGGGCAGAAAGTCCACACGGCACCATGCCAAGCAGAGCGCCCATGGCGCGTAGTCCGTTCGCAGCAACCCGATCGTCCGAATTGCAAAGGCGTTGCGCAGCTCGGAGCAGGGGCATCAGATCCATGTCGGCGTCAACACCGTTCGTCTCTTCGGCGCTCTTGTCGCACATCGTCGCGAACGCCCAGCTCGCTCTCATAGTGACTATGGTCGCTGAGGAGTGTAGAGGACCTTGCGGGGTATGCTCCAGTCGATCCGCATCGAACCGACCAGATTGTAAGACCGCAAATCCGGCGATCAGGGCCTTGGATGTTGGAGTATCGTTGTCCTCAGGAATTCCTTTGGGCAAGGCAGCTAATGCATACCCAGAATCGAAAGCGACACCGACCGCCCTGCAAGCTGCCGCACACACTGCCGCCTCGGTGTCATTCAACAACCTGGTCAAATAGTCGTGCGCCTTCTGTGCCAGGCCGGCAGCCGCGAGTGGCAAGACGCAATCCGCCGCTGAACAGCGTACCAGAGGACTGACATCACCCGAGCCAGTCATCATGGCCTTTTGAGAGCTTTCCAAAGCTGATGTACCGTCATTTTGCATAATGGCAAGTGCTTGCGTGGCGCGAGATTGTAGGAGGGAGGCAAGGGCAGATATACTTGCCTGCCGCTCCAAGTCGGAAGGAGATTGTTGCAGAGACTGTAGACAAAGTTCAGCAATCGGGTGTGTCTTGAGGCTGATGATGAAAGACCGGTCAGTGACTGGTGTCGAGGTCTGCGGAATGCACGGACCTCACACTCACCTGACCGATGACATGTCTCTATTGACCAAAGACTCCAAAGCTTTCCAAGCTTGTATCCTCACGACGGACAGATGTGTCTCGGACTGTGATAATTGAGCGAGTATGCTGTCCAGTGGTTGGAGCTCCAGAGTAGATTGGCCGCTCTGCGACGCATTCATCAGCTCGGAAAGGATCGAGAATGCGGCAGCAGCCGTCGCCGAGTCTATGAGTAAAATACCCTCATGTAAGCGTACGACGATGTAGATGACTACGAGCTAGCACTTACCTGTGCTTGAGCAGAGGGAAACCACCGGAGGTGTGAGGACGGTCGCTGATTGCTGCTTGTAAGCTACGTTGGGCGTGGCTGAGAGCAATGCCCTGGCCGCCTGTAAGAGTCATCGAGAATCTGGTTAGCCCGGCGGTCCTTCCGGTCGAGGAAAGGAATCAGGTGATGCGTACCTTCAACGCTGCCATGGTAAGATTTGGAGAGCTGTCAGTTGTGCTTGACCCGCTCGCCGACGCATTGAGTATAGCGGCGAGACACGACCGGATATCAGAGACTACTGATCCGGTCCGGACCGCGAGCGAAGTGAAAGCAGAAGGACGTTGTGGTCTGCGAAAACTCGAAAAACTCAGCTCCTGATAGTGTCTGAAAGTACTAGACCTACGCCGACGAACTCACCTATCCTCAATAACGATCAACAATCCTTCCTTTCCCGCTTGCTCCAATGCAGACTCGCAAAGTTGCACGGCAGCTGTGCGAACGGACAGGGCCTGCTCTGTCCTTGTCATATGCAATACGTTGACCACATGTCGATTCCTCAGTGCACTTTTGTGCTGGCCAAACAACTCCGGCCATTCTTGGAAGAGCAGCCGAGGTTCTCGCTGTGTCTCAGCAAAGTAGCGGGTTAGGATCAGTGAATTGTCTTAGAAGGATTTGAAATCACAGAATACATACCGCATTTATGTGGCTCAGGCAGGAAATACAGTAGTACTTGCACGCTCGACTGGGATCGCCTCTGTGAAGATGAAGAGCTTAACGATCAGCGTTGACATGGCGAGTTTCAGAATGAGATACATAGGTGCACTCACGGTCTTGAAGGCTGTACACCTTTCCTTGACTCGTTCGTACTCTCTTCAGAGTCGATCTCAGAAGCAGAATGCTGGAGTGCGGGCGACTTCAGAAGAGTCGCCTCAGGCTGGGGAAATGACTGGACAGCCGTCTCCGCGGGCGAAGATGGAGGAATCGCGTCGGCGCCGGCTTTCGGAGCGGGAGCGCGCCAGGACGAAATCGAAGAGCTCCGTGACCCGCTTCCGGAACCTAAGTCCTTCGATCTTGACGGTCGATGTACGGGAGCCCCGAATGCTAATGCGCCCGTTTGCTGTAAGCTGACGCTCGTCTGAGAGCCTGGCCGACGTAGTTGGCTGAGGGATGATGTTGAAGATTGCGATCGAAGGGAAGAGGACGGAGTGACCCACTGGAAGACTGCGAGACAGAGTGACGAGAGCTCGTGTACTTTGCGCTGGTTCTTCTTGAGAAGAATCGGAGTGCTGTGATCGATGAGCGCAATGACAGCTCTCAATGCGCTCGTCGTTGCTCTAGTCGTCCCTTGGGAGCCACTCTGTCCTTGAAGGAGCGTCCGAATGAGACGAACGAGGCCGGAGAGCAATGCATCGCTCACTGCGAGCTCTTCCAGACCGAGGGGTATTCCAGCCGTAGAGCCGGCTTCCTCACTGGCGATCTGAGCTTGAAGCGCATCGAGGCTCGTCTTGCAAATCTCGGGCGGAAGCTCATGGAGCGTCGGAAGGGTCTTGATCCATTCGTCCGCGGTCCGAGCTGGGCCACTGTCCATTTGGCTCAGTGGTGGTGGACAAGTCGGGCCAGCTTGCGCGCTGTCGGTGCCCAGCATGCTTCGCTCAGGAGTCGGGACTCGTGCTGCCTTCGCTCAAGTAATCCTTGCACGGCCGCCCGTCGTCCGCTGCCATCGATACCCGCTCGGACGTCGAGATTTCTGTGCCCGATCTCGTCCAGCACGAGCCGCAATTTCCGCCAATCTGGGGACAAGCGAGGCGGAGAATCGGAGAAGGTGGTGACGGGGTCGATAGTGGTCAGTCAGTCGGTGGTGGTGGATCGCAAGCCAGACAGCACAGAACGCAACCAGGCGAAAGACCAACGAGGTCATATCGCGCACGCCGCACCCGTCATCTCCCCAACGCAGCGCAACATGGGACTCTTCGATTTCCTCGTCCAGGTCGGTGTCGCTGTCGGACCAGCGACCGTGTATCTGGACCAAGTGAGGACGATCCTCAAGAAGCGCAACTCGCAAGGATTCTCCAAGGACGTCACCGCCGTCATCCTGTTCTCCTGCATCGCCAGAATATGGTTCCGTGTGAACGAGGTCTACCCGCTCGCCCTCCTGGTACAAGCCGTCTTGCTCATCGTGAGCCAGCTCTTCCTCCTGGAGCTCCTCCTTCGATTCCAGCCGGGCTCATATGCGTCGGCTGCGTTCACCGTTTCCTCGGACGATTCGCAATCTCGGGTTGTCTTTGACTCGACTCGAGAGGCAAGACCGGGCTCGAATGCTCCTCCGTTCAAGGTCATTGTCGATCCGCCCACAGGCGAATCATCAGCGGCAGCTTCGGCACCTAGTCCAGCCGAGGCATCTGCTCCCTCAGACGAGCCAGACGAGTCTAGCTTTCTGTTCAAGAAGAGACCGTATGGGTTCTGGACGTGGCCAGATCTTTTGACGGTGAGCAGGAAGATGACTCTTTCAATCTGCAATGTACTTCTGGCGCTGACGGCTATTTCGCTCTGCTCTGCAGTATGGTTACTGGTTGATCGGTTACACGGCGCTGTTGGGAGTCTATGTCCTTCTGCTCGGCCGCTTCCCATTCTTCAACGGTATGCTCGGCTTCTATGCTCTCGGTCTAGAGGCCCTATTACCACTACCTCAGATGTTGTCCAACTACCGGGCCCAATCGCTTGCTGGACTGTCTCCGTAAGTGCGGGCGAATGTTATGCATGTCTGACCTCGTCTCTTCTGCTGAACTGTGAGTACTGCCCCTCCCACAGTGTCCTCGTAGCCGCCTGGGTCGGAGGAGATATGGCAAAGACGGCGTACTTTATCTGGCAGAAGTCTCCATCTCAGTTCCTCGTCTGCGGCCTCATCCAGCTCACCATCGATCTTACGATTTGTTACCAAGCTTGGATCTATCGCGAGAAGACGGCGACGGACAATGCGGCACTGGCCGAGCAGGCAAACAAGGCCAAGGCACGGGCCAACGCAGACACCGAAGCGGACGCTGAAGCGGAGCTCGAGACCCGACCATCCACAGGTCCTCTTCAGGCAGTAGAAGCTGATGATGACGACGCTGGAGAAGGATCACCATTTCGGATCGCCTAAAGGGACATGTTCTAGAAAACCTGGCAAGGAAAAAAAGAAATAAGAATATCCTAACTGATACAGAATACAGGCTTATATGTCATGGCTTGAACGTCTCAGGTCGGTCTGTCCGTCGGAAGCGGACGCTCAAACAGGTAACGCATCCCTCCAGCCGTTCAAACTCGGATATGTCAACTGTGATCACCTTGTATGCGCGTGCTCGTATCATGTCGGCCGTCTTTGGCGCATTGGCAGACATCACTACCGTGTGATCATCGACTTCAACGACGGCCACGCCGTGCTTCTGCGTTCGTCAAAAACAATGTGAGATGGACCGCAGATCCCAGCTTTACGACGACAAGGAATGATGTGGGAGCTCACCTCCGGCACCTCGATATACGAGGGAAAGACTGTTACGTCTTCGATCAGGTCGCGGTGTAAGAGCACCGTCCCATCCGGAAGAGCAGTGGCCGCGCTTTCTGCATGGGAAACGGTTCAGCAATGTGTCGATGAGAGGGCGACTTCTAGGCCGGCCACTCACTGAGATGGAGAGCTTTGGTCATAGGTACTGCCTTGACCACGTATCCGTACGGTCGGAGGATGTCTCTGAGAGACCAAGAGGGCGATCAGCATCAAAGTACAATCGGAGAATAGACGGGGGAAGCTCACCTGAGTTGTTGGATACCTTCTGCATTCGTTCGTCCTCCGATCCCACAGTAGACTACCCGGTTCTTCGGATCCTTGAGGACGTCTCCTCCATCGAGCGTTCCCGGTGCTTTGATCGATCTGAGCGCAAATCCGCGAATGTCTTGCACTCGAGTCATCATGTCGCGCACTCCTTCAATCTCCTTCTTCCGCTCGGCCGCGCCTGGGTTGGTGAGGACGACGAGGACCTCTTCAGACCCTGGGGGCTCGAATACGACCATGGTATCTTCGACAAAGACAGAATCTGGCAAATTCTTATCTGCCTCGATGACAAAGTCTTCCCAGCCGTGCTCGAAGAACACGTCAAGGTACGCCCTCCACTGGGAGAGTGCTCGCTCATGGTCGTACTGGCCGCGCTCATCGGCTATATGAGTTACGAGACCATCCTTGAGCTTCGGCGAGGGTTCCCTGTACACGATGATCTTTGGCTGGTCTCGACGACCGAGGACTTTCCGAGTCGTCATTGTGAGGAGGACGGATGGTGGTGGTCAAGGAGAGAAAGTTAGCTACACAATTCCGTCAAGTGTTGGCGAACTGCACAAAGGGAAGCATGCGAAGACATACAGAAGCTTCACTGCTCCTCCTCAGACAACGCGAACGGTGATCGCGCTCAACCTGAGCAACGTCGTCACGGACACACAAAGTAAAGCTGGACACCCTCGTCCTTCTCCTGAGCCGCCGCCGCTAGATGGAAGTCAAGTGCATTCAATCGTGAGCTTGGACGTGAGGTGAACCGCTTCTTATCGGAACGCTATCTCCGCGACATCTTTCTATCTCCGGGCGATCATTGGTTTTGCCTCAATCTAACCCCCTCGACCCCTCATCGCCTCATCCCTTTGTACTGACTGCGAACCACCATCTTCCCGCCTCCCCCAAGTTCTGAATTAGACCTACTTCCTACCTCTCGTCTTCATAGCCCCAATGTCAGAGGTGAGCAATATGCCTCCATCGTCAGCCTGTAAAGAGTTGGATCTGAATTCTAAATCGAACCTTGCCCGCTCCCCCTTGCTTCCCCTTTCTTCCCGCGCTGACACTTGACAAACAGCACGAATACAAGTTCAACGTCGCAATGAACTGCTCGGGTTGCTCCGGTGCAGTCGACCGCGTTCTCAAGAAGCTCGACGGTGAGTTGTCTCTGCCTTCATTTCCAGCAAAAGCGCGCTGACGATTTTTTTGGCGACGTTCTATTCAGGCGTAAGTTCGTACGACATCTCCCTCGACACACAAACCGTCGTCGTAAAGGGAACAGCGCCATTCGAGACCGTCCTGGAGAAGATCAAGAAGACGGGAAAGGAGGTCCGAAGCTCGGAGGTGGTTGCCTAAAGAAGGTTGGGTCGAGAGCGGCGAATTTCACAACAAACAACAAGCGTTGGCAAGGTAGAGGTCCAACGCGGATGTACTTAAGCCAAAGGCCCGGCCTCGACGTGTGCCTCCCTCTGCTCCTCTCCTTCGAGGTCGCTAAGCCGAGGGACGAATCGCTGGCCTCCATTTGAAATTTGAAATCCGGTACGCATTTGAGCCATTTCATCGCAACGAAGGGTCAGGACCCTCGCGCGCTTCTTACTTTGTTGACACGGAACGAACATTGAGACACGCAAAGGAGAGAGGGACGTATGTGTGCTGGGATTTCGCGAGCCGCGTTGGGAATGTATGGGGGGTTTGCGAGGGGAATTGGGGAGAGAAGATACCAGAAGTTAAGGAAAAGAGGCAGAGAGAAGGCACGGAAACAGGCCAAAAGAGAGTCGTCGAACGGAACACAGAAAACGCAGCAGAAAGGGGGAGGTGGAAAGGAGGGAGGGGGCATGGAAATAAGGTGGCACTTTGGGGGTAAGTTGTACAACGGTGTGGAGAAGAAGGACCGAGGAGAATAGGAGAAAAATTTCGCAGACAAGGGAGAAAGAGTTGAGAAAAAGAAGGTGAAGTGAAGAGGAAGGCGAAGCTCGAGGAACATGCGATCGACTTGAGAAGTGATGGTTTTCTCCTGTGCATGGCAAGAAGTTGCTAGTTGTTGAACCTTTCTAGAAGGAGTCTAGAAGGAGCAAGGAAGAAGGGGTAACGTGAACCCAAAGGTCGGTCCGAAGGAAGGAGTAAACCGCCGAAGTTCTTGAAAGTTGAAAGTAGGAGGATCCGAATGGTTGGAGACGTGGGAGGAAGTGTGAGAGTAACTCCATACGCCCTCACGACAACCTCGCATACCCATCCTCAACGGGCCGATGAGAATCCCCGAAAGGGCTCTGATCAGGCGACCCCACTTCGACCCCAACATCCTCCGGCAAAGGCTCCTCCGCCCCTGTCCGACGTCCATACGACGACATCCTCCGTCTCGAGCCAGACATCGGTCGATCCGTGTCTGTATCCGGTGCAACCCCATCATCATCCGGCTGCGGTCGGTCCGAAAGTTTTGTCCGACGATGAGGTTGGACCATTCGCTCCGAACCGACATAGGCTCCTTCATCGTCATCCTCGTCATTCCCATTCCGATCGCTCATCAACCCACGTCGACCTTCGCTGACCGGTCGCCCTTTGGCCTTTTCAGCCGCACGAGCAAGCCAGCCATGACGCTCCACGACCGCCGCGATGTCCTGCTGGAGCAGATCAATCGGGCGCTCGCCCTGCGGACTCGGTTTCGTCAAAAGCGGACCAAAGCCGCCCGTGTTCTCACCGGTACCATTTCCGTTCGAACCAACATAATCCCGACTGAGCGCACCTTCACCTCCGATCGACTGCCGGAACAAATCCGTCATCTTCTCCTTGATCGTCGCGCCCACACTGTTCTTCGACCCCGTGGTGGCCATCGCAGTGGAAGTGATCCCGCTTCCAACGGCACGTCCGCCGCCGTTTATCTCCGTCGGCGAGGACGAGCCCGACTGATGCTGCCACGACATCGAGTTCGCCCGCTTCGGATTGACGACGAACCTATCCCGGATCGAACCCGTCCGAGAAGCCGTGCCTTCGTCCGTCGGGTAACGACTGTGATTAGACGAAGTCGACGAAATCCTCAGACTACCTCCACGCCTCAGGTCAGCCGTGGGCGATCGCTGAGGTGGGGGCTGAAAGGCTTGTCCACTTGAGAGTGTAAACTGCGGAGACTCCAATGCCGTCGCTGGTGACGAATCTAGCCTCCGACGCGGCGGAGCAGGAGGAGGGGGCGGTGGGGCATCCTTGCCATGATGCAACGTCTTCGACCGACCCAAAGGACGGACCAAAGTACCTCCACCACCGACTGGCTCCGCCATGAGCGCAGAAGGATGACCCTTCCCCAAACTCCGCTCAGCAAACGGATTATGCGGCCTCTCAATGCTCGTCGCTGCCGATCGAGCCTTTTCGGACATCTCCTGCTCCGAGCGCGAGTCGTCTAGGGCCCCAGAACCGGAGGGTCCTCCTCGACTGACTCTGTCCATCAGCGCTACGGGCGCATCAACAAAATCCTCATCCCCTTCTGCTTCCTCATCATCATCCTGATCCTCACTATCCCTGCCTCCTTCGTCTTCATCGTCATCCTCCAACACAGCCGAATCCAGCGCGCTTATCATACTATGCCGATTCCCCTGGTGCATACTACCACCGCTCGCGTTGGCCGAGCGTCGACGCAAATGCCCGTTCGACCCGCCGGAAGTGTGTAGGGATGAAGAATGCGATCGAACATGGACAGGTGCACTAGGGCTAAAAGGCGAGCGCGGGGTCGTCGGCGGTCGTTCCGGATCTTCAGGTAAGAGTGAGGATCGCTGTAACTCCTCCTGCTCTCGCAACCACGCCGGCAAACTGCCCTTTGCCTTCGACACGTGCGCATATGACGCTTTAGGCGCGTAAGTCGCCGGATTTCCCAACAGCGTCGTCTTCGCGCCCGATGTGGACCCCGGCACTACAGAATCCGCACCGTGTTTACTACCCGTCATCAGCGCACTAGAAGGACCTGCACCATCCTCGCTGAAGCCCACTCCACTCGTCGCTCCCCGAGAACGGGTCCGATCCAGATCGCTCGAGCCGAGCAAGTTCCCGTCTGAATCATGTTCCGAGTGTCGGCGCAGGAAGGCCTGTACGTCACTGACGCTCCGTCTTGTCTCGCCCCCACGATGACTGAATGGCGTATTCGTCCCTCCTGCCGCACCAACGGCCGCGGCCGCTGCGGCGCGTTTCTTGGCACTGGCAAGATGTTGTGGTGGTGGAGGTAGCATCTCCAAAACATCCTTGGGCGCGGCTTCTCCTGTAAGTAATCTAGGTTTTGACTTTGACTTCGTCTGCTGCGCCTTTGACGTTGAAGAAGAGGACTGGATGACACTGAATGTCTTGGGTGGTAGGGCCTCCTTGCGTTTCCGCACTTCCGAGCTCGCGTAGAGACCTGCTTGGATGAGCGGATGGACGCGAGCTGGTAGTGGTGGTGGTGCAGTCGTCTGTATAAGCTGGCCAAGTGCAGCGGCCTCTCCACCACCAAAGGATGGTCGAGGCGGCAGAGGTGGGGATGTATAATCTTCCGGTCGATTTGCCGCCTGTGCTGCGGCAGCGACCGCAGCGACGGCGCTGAAGCTGTATTCCCGCTGATTGGCAAAGGCACCCTGAGCGCCCGATCCACCTGAGTGATCAGACTGTCCGGAATTGCTGACTCCATACATGGGAGCTGAGCGCGGAATCGACATGGACGCGCTTCGGAAGGGATTTGATGCGCCGGCGGCAGATGCGACAACGGGAGTTGGTTTTACGATTCGTGGCTGTTGTGGTCGTGGTGGAGGCGCAGGTGGAGGGGCTTGGAATTGCTGAGGGTGTTTTAAATGGGCGCTGCCTGCAGCTTGCTTGAACGGGTTTGGCGCTGGATCAAAGCCAAGAATGGCGTCTATGGCGATTCCGGACGAAGGCAATGCTGGTGTAGGTGCCATAACGGTAGACTGTCCTGATCTTGATGCATATGGGGACATCGCTGCTGATGATGGTTGAGGGGTCATGATAGACGAGGATGCTGTTGCCATCGGAGGCAACGATGGTATGGGCTTGTTCACTATTGTTTGCATGCCCGAGCTTTCTCGAGGGCTCGATGAAGGCATAGCTGTGGTACTCCGTTGGTAATGTGCCAATGCAGCAGATGTCTGGTGAGGGGCTGCTGTGGGGTATCTTATTGGGTTTGCGAGTTCTGCCTTGAGACCAGCGGGTTTTGGAGGGGATTGTGGTGGTTGTTTCCTCAGCTTGAGCGGTGGTGCTGTGTATGATACGCGCAAGAAGGGGCAAGAAGGCGAGAAAGTCAATACCACTTGAACGCGTGTGGGGGCATGAATGCTATCCCTTGAGAAGAGATATCTTACCTTGTGTGAAGAGAAGTCTCCGAGTGGGAGTTTGACCTGCCTTGACCCAGGACGCCAGACGCATGAGCGCATACAGGTGACCGGCGGTCATACCACGCGGCGTACGCTCGAATAGCGAGAGAATCTGGATTTCATCCTCGATGTCGATGCCGCAATCTCTCCGAAGGAAAGTGAGCGCGTCTTGCTCGTCGTAAAGACCTGGCTGGCCGCTCGGGGCAGCCTTTATGCCGCTGAGCCAGATAGGGAAGAATGCATGTTCGGCGGGCGAGAGGGCTGACTCATGCAGAGTAGGAGGACGAAGATCGAGGGCGATAGGCGCGGGACCACCTCCTCCTGCTCCAGAGACGATGCTGGCGGCTGTGGCTGCGGCTGCGGCTGAGGCAGACGTGGATGCAGTCGATCTGGGAGTAGCGGATGCCGCGGAGGCGAGATCGGCACTCATTTGAGAAGGTTGGTGTCTCGACTTGCTGTGGATGCTGAGGCGTGCGCGACTCTGCTACGGGATGTTCGTGTGCTGGCGTATGGCAGCGGAGCGAGAATAATGTTTTTTGAGACCGAGGCGGTGCAGTGTGTGCACGTGAACGCGCTTGTGACGTTGCGATGAATGCCGCGTCGATGCTGTTGAAATGACCGGGGAAATGCTGAGAGAAAGATGTGTACGCGCGCGAGATCTAGCGTTGAGGAGGTCTTGACGGCCGGCGCGATGGATGGATGGTCCACAGCTGCGAGAACGTGTGAGAGATGGGAGCACTGCCCTTTGAGGAAATTTGCCGGGATTTGCGATGAAGCGATAATTTCTAGAGGACCCCTGGGACGAATGAGATGAGTCGGCCGCGGGTGGAGTGTGGGGGGAAGCCAGGCAGCAAGGCAGAAGGGTGGGGGAAAGGGAATGAGAGAACGCGAGCCAAGGACGGCGACGCGATGTGAGTGAATGTGTTGACTGCGCGACTGCGGGTGGATGGGAAAAAACTCAAAAAGGAACTGGCCGAACCAGAAGGCGGAAACACAGCGACGTTCTCTCACTCGCGATCAGCGATCACCACAGCATACAAGTCCGATGACGCTTTCACCTGCAGCAGACTGCAGCAGCTTGGCATCACTACTCAGTACTCCCTCTCTCTTCTCTTGAAACGCGTGGATCGCGCACTCGAGCTGGCGCGACGCTTGCTCACTGGGCTCAGGCTGAAGGAAGAGAGAGAGCAACTGACTGGCGCCGGCATCGCGATTCCGCAGCGTTTCTTTAACAACGCGTCGCTGCCGAACACGCGCCGCGGCCCAGACCGCCCCGAAAAAGGTTATGATGTTCTCAACGGCCCAGATCCGTGAAACTGCCAACCCACATGGATCTTCACACGCCCGCCTCTTGCAACGAATCAATGCAATTGAATCAATCGTGTCGAGTTGTTCATTCAGAATGCCGCATACCAGATGAACGAGATGACAAGTATCTTGACGCATCCATTCGGGAAGGGAGCGGAAGAGTGGTGCGCCGCATGGAGCTTGAAAGGCCTTGTTCCCCTCAATTGCCAGACATCCGGTGGTACTCCACGCTCGCAGGCTGGTACTCCTTCACAAAGATCCGGTCACGCTCCCGAGTCATGTATCTGCAGGACACGCAAAGCGCTTCAGTATCAGCTATCACCCTCGCAAGACAAGGATAGACAGGTGCACTCACGTCATGAACTCATTCAAATGGTCCTTCAAGATCTGGATCGACTCAGAGTCAAGCGTCGTATGAGCAACAAGTGCAGGAAGGTTCACTGTAGGCCCGAGTCGAGAGAATGTCAGTAAGGCAATATGGTATCACAAGTGCAGAAGCAGAAATCACGCACCGAACAGCCTCAACAGATGCTCAGCACCATAAATGCGACTCGGCTCCATCAGATCATCACGTTGGCGCATCGCAGTACCACTGACAACCTCATTCGTCATGAGGCCTGCCGTCAAGCTCCGGTTCACAGTCTTGCCCTTGGCCGCCGCCGTCGTAGTTGCTGTTGATGCCGCGGCAGGTGCAGCTGATGGTGCCGCCGTCGCGGCCCCTGCTTGGCCGGCGGTAGTGGCAGGTGTCTTCGTGGTCGAAGTGTCCATAGTCGTGTCACCGTCGCCGTCGGCCGTGGTCGTACCGTTCGTCGTGGACGCTGCTGGCGCAGTTGAAGAAGCCGGAGTACTGCCATTGGCTCCAGCGGTCGACGTAGCCACAGCCGGACCGGACGCAGCTGCGGATCCCGAAGCAGAACCAGACGCAGAGGCAGATCCAGCCCCAGAACCTGAAGCAACATTCGAAGAAGGTGCATCCCCACCCTGTTTCCCCTTTCCCTTTTCCTTTTCCTTCTCCTTCTCCCTCTCAACCTCCTCCTCGGTCCGACTTCTGACCCCAGCAATAAATTCCTGCCCGGTGACATTGAACCCGTCCCGCTCCAGACCTTGCATCCAAGCCTTGCGGAATTCAGTGTACTGCAGACGCTCGAAGCGGTACAGCAGGTTGTGGGTCAAAGACTTGTCAAAGTACAGTCGCAGACCGTCCAGCACCTCTGCGAGTGTCGTTGCATTTGTCCGCTTGGCGCCTTTGCGATGCTTGATGTAGTGGGCCTTGTAATCTTCCAGCACCTGCTGAACGCACGGCTTGCGCGGCAGTTGCACGAGCTGTTTGAACATGGTCAGAAATGCTCAACTGAAAAGAAACGAAACGGTCGATTGTCGAAAAGAGCGACTTACCTGGCTGTTCTTTGTGACGCGCTCCCAGTCATCCACAAGGATTATCTTAAGCGGTTCGGGAATAGGAATTTTCACCTCTGGCCGCTTCACATACTCGTCCTCCTACAAGTCAAGAGAAAGGAAGTATGAAAGAGTCAGCACATACCGCCCAGCAGGTCAAGAGGCGGCAACGAAGGAAGGAAAACGTACCTGCTCAGCAATCTCGCGCGTCCGTTTCGCACCCCTCCCAGTGGCCCCACTACCCTGATTCTTAGCACCACCAGACGTACGTCCCGCAGTAGGACCCGAACCACTCGCACCCGCAGCTCCCGATCCACTCCCACCTCCACCCGTACCAGGCGGACCCCATCCTCCCCTACACTCATATCATCCTCAGCCGACCCTGCTTTACCACCCCTCAGAGCCGAGGAGGATATAGAAGTCGAGACACTAGCTTTGTTGCTTGCTCCCCGGAAACTTTGGGCGAGCTGTTTGGCGAATTGGAGATTCTCGTCGATGAACTTCATCAGGCGGGTCTCGGGTACCCATTCGTCCCATCTGCGGACGCATGACATACACCCAGGATGGAAGATCAGTCAGCACGGGAAACACAAGGCATGAGCGCAGGCGATAAGGGAAAGGAGGATGACATGTGGTCGGTCGAAGAGGAAAGGGACAAAAACTCACGTCGTTTTCCAGCCTTGATAATGGACAAAGTAGAACGGACCGGCCTGGGACGTCGTAACCACATAACCCTCCTGGGTAGCAGCAGCCTCGATCTGCGCGCCTTCGTCCGCTGTACGGTTCTCGGCTTTGAGGATCTGCGGTACGGAGGCACGGAGGATGGAAAGGGGGGACCAGCACAAGGGGAACGGAGGATGAGGTCAATGCAGATCGCTCTGTGCGTAAGTGTTAAGAAGCGCAGGACGTACCTTGGCCGTGTACAGCAACGGGCCGTGGAAGCAAAGCACTTTCTCGCCGATTTTGAACTGCATCCTTTATCTCGAAGTGGATGTATGTTTTGCGAAGTTCTGAAGCGATCCTGTGGACGTGAACGTCCTTGTTGTTGGTGGTGGTCTTCCGAACGAGTTCTTCTTGTTTGGCTGGGGAGAGGACGCGCTTTGATCAGACGACGCGCGACGCGACGGAGAAGCCACAACGGAGCAAAGGAGAGCGAAGGGCAAGGGAGGCAGACTCACAGACACGCGACAGGAGTAAGCCAAGCAAGGACGCGAGCGAGGCAGTGAGCGCGATCTTTGCTGTGTGTTGTGATCCGCTTCGTTTGCGCGCGTCTATCTCCCTGCGGCAAGGGGACTCCGCCACGTATGAACAAGATTGCAAGCATGGTACACACATGAATTCACGAAGAGGAGCACTGAGAACGGCGATGGGAGGTAAGGACAAGCAAAGAGGCTGACATGGAATAAGTCCAGACAGGATGGATGGTATGTTACGCAGGGTCATGAAAAAGCAGACCAAGAAAGGAAGGAAACTGGACGGGAGAGAGAGTCGCTCAGATGAACATCTCGATAATACTGAGGTCGTGATCGCCCTTGGGGAAGCATAGCTGTCCACAGTCCACCACCGGACACGTAAACGGCGAAGGCTGCAGTTTCACCCCAGAACGATCACAGGCTCCTCGTCGTCCTCCGTCGTCTCGACAGATAGACTCGAGCCTTTGCCCTTGTCGCGACGACTTGCCGATGCGGACGTCGTCGGCGCCTTGTGCGTATACACAATCTCGAAACTTTGACTCGACATGTCGGCGTCGATCGGATTCGAAACGCTCCCACGGAGGGTTCCGTCGGGCGTACTTTCGGATTCTGTCAAATCCGAACTGTCCAGATGCCTCTTCTTCAGAGGTGGCGTCATTGTCCCATTGTTGTCCGCCGTGTCGCCGACTTCGTTCTCGGCCTGCTCCTCAGCGTCCCGCATCGAAGCCGTTCGCTTCTGCGGCGCCTCCTCAGAGGGCTCAGTCGATACCGCCCTGGCCTTGCCATTCGCCTTCGCCTCTCCATTCTGCAAGGCCTTCGACACAGGCGGTTCTGCACCCTTCCATGCCGGCTCACTCAACTCCCGAACGCATTTACCATCAATCACATGCCCACACGGTAAGACCCAGATTTTCTTGTCCCCCGTTCCACCCGTCTGCAGAGCATATCGGCATCGAGCACAGATCGGCGTTGTGTCCGGCAGGGGACCAGGTTCCATATCCACTTCGATGGGCGGTTCGACGATCGAGTTGCTGAAGCCTTCCTGCTCCGGATGAGGATGGGTCCACCGGACATCGAAGCTGTCTGGAATTTGCGATGCTCTACCGTTCCGTAGCGCATGGAAGGATACATGCCAAATCGACGGTACACCCGTTCCTGTCCTGCTGGGACAGATCAGGTTGGAAATGCTGGCCGCCGACGGCAGGAGGAGGAGCGTTAGGATCCAATGCTAGCCTTGCTGCCCAAATTGCATTTTGGGTCATTGCAATCGTCGCGGCTGGATCTTGCGCGGCTGGCACCGCCCGGTCTCGATGGCGGTATCGATGCGGACCTGCTGGAATGCCATCAATGATTTGATGGGTCCTGGTGCTCCTAAGCGGAGGTTCGATTCTTGGCATCCCGTCGAAATTGAAAGGACCCGCACGATCTGCAGCGCCTGTTCGAGATTCAATCACATGTCAGTTCATATAAATGGAAACAATGATACAAGGACTTGTTTTCTCGACTCACTATTTTGTCCAGCACGAGCAGCAATCTCAAACGCAGCGTTGCCCAGGTGCTGGCGAGCCCAGTCCATGTTACGCTGTCGATCCGCAGCCGATGTGCCGGTCCTGCTGCTCACAACGGTGAAATCGTCATCTTCATCCTCATCGGAGCTGCGGAAAAGGTCGTCGAGTACGATGGCTTCATTGGGCGCTTCACCGCCTTCCCTCAATCGAGACAGTGCGCTTAATGCGCGTCGTCGAGAAGCGGAGGAGGAAGATGATGCGCCCGGACCCGATGATCCCGCCGCTGCGGAACCCGAGGCCCGAGCTTCATCGCCGGTTGGTACTCGGCGACAGTCAAGGACGATGGCAGCGTGGGGGTAAATCGTACTTGTCTGCGAGTGCGGCTAGCACCAGGTCCACTGCTGGGGCCCGATGTAGTCCGAGATGATGATCCTTCCATTGTCGATGCGGCCGTTCGGCTTCGAGTTGAATCTGGGATCGAGGGGATCGAGTCTGGCGGGCCTGGAGGGCCTGGGGGTCCATCGAAAGACCAAAACATACCTCTGGGTATGGCTGCTGGCCTAGCAGATTCGCCAGGGGGTTCCTGCGGCGTGAAGTCGACACAGCCGAGGAAGAGGATGATTCCCGAGGTAGATCGGTACCTGATCGCACCGGCATGCGCACGTCGAAGAGATGAGCATTGCGTGACAGCGGTGACGGAGGCATGTCGGACCGGCTCGCTGACGCTGACGCTGAGTCTGCTGCTCTTGTCGCCGTTCTGGACGTAGAGCCCGATGAATCGGTTGGAAGTGTTAAAGGGGAGCATCAGCTGAATTGGTGTTGTTGCTGCTGCTGCCACCTTCGCCGTTGCCATCCCCGCCATCGAGAGCTGAGGCCGAGGCTGAAGGTGATGATGAGGCGGCGTCCCCGACTGAGCTGCGGGGTGTCCTGAGCATTCGTCTTGTTGTTGGCGGCATGTTCAGCAGATCTTGATCACGGGAGGAGGTTCGTTCCGTACTCGTCTGCTCGTCCGCGCACTGTCTGTATGTCGAGCGAGGTTACCGGGGTTCTTGGAGGTGCTGATTGTCGAGTGTCTATCTCGAGTGCGGTGATGTGGTGATGCTGTTGTCGAGTGCTTGTCGAGACTTCCTCATCTTCACTCACCATCACTCAACTGCACCTTCCAGACGACCACATCAGCTTCATTCAATTGAGATCCAAGACAAGTCGATGCTTCGTGTTGGAGGAATCAGTCGCTGGGGCCGATGCTCAACAGTATCACCTCGCCGTCTGCCTCTGCAAAGATCGTTTCTGCAGCCTGCCAGGGAGATCCACGCAACTAACTCGCGCATCATTCTCGGCATTGAGACGTCAGTACACATTCAGAAGCTCATTCTCTCTCCTTTCCTCTGCTCTTCCAGATGTTCTGATGTTCATTCTCTTCTTTTCTGCTCCTTCTCTCCTCCCCTTTTTTGCCTTCTCTGCGCTCCTGTATGACACACCCCAACCCCTTCTCTAACAATCTCAACAGATCGTGCGATGACTCATGCGCAGCTGTCGTAGCGGGCCCTTCCTCACTACCTCAATCCCACAACGTAGCCCCTTCCGACCAGTACAAGATTCTCAGTCAGTCCATTGCCCACCAGGATCACTCCGCCACCGGTGGAATCCATCCTTACACCGCCGTACTCTCCCATGCCGCCAATCTACCAAACACGATCGCCCAGGCGTTGGCAGACGCAGGGATCGGACCTGACGGAGCAGGGCTGGATGCTATTGCTGTCACCCAGGGCCCGGGCATGGCGAGTTCTCTCAGCGTAGGATTGACTGCTGCGAAGACGCTCGCTGCAGCATGGCGCAAGGAGATCATCTACGTTCATCACATGGCAGGTTAGATCGCAACTTTCTCTAACTAGATCACCGAATCGTCCCTCTTCGCTGACTCCCAGTTCTCCTTCGAACAGCTCACGCCCTCACTCCGCTGCTCACGGAGAAAGAACCTCCAACGTTCCCATTCCTGACGCTTCTCGTCTCCGGCGGTCACACCATGCTCGTACTCGCCACATCTCCCACTCACTACAAGTTACTAGCTTCAACCACGGACGATTCGATCGGGTGAGATTTCCTTCCCAAGCCGGCAACCGGCCTTGCTATTCTTCGTCTGAGACACTGCTAATGAGGTCCTTCTCATACGCACCGCAGGGATGCGTTCGACAAGGTGGCAAGAGCGCTCCGAATCGAATGGGGAGGGCAAAGTGGATTCACAAACCCAGGTGCAGCCTTGGAGCATTTCGCCGCACAAGCCGATTCGAGCAAATCAGAGCACGACATCCCCGTCTTCCCCGTACCAGGGCCGGGTACCATGACATTCTCATAGTGAGTCACGCACTCTAAATCCCATTGTTCGCATGATGATCTGAAGCGATCTTTTCCTTTTCGCTAGTTCTGGAATCAAGAGCTCCGTACTACGTTACATCGAACGCAATATCTCCTCCGAAGCACTCTCCTCACAAAACCCAGCAGACATAGCTCATAGAAGGACAGTCGCCCGAGCTTTCCAACAAGCAGCCATCCGTCAGATCGAGGATAGAGTCGCTCTAGCTTTCGGCTTGCGTCAGCGTAGCAAAGCGGACGGAGATCAGCCCATGGGCATGGAGGGCTTGTCAATTCACGATCTCGTATGCTCAGGTGGTGTCGCTTCCAATTCATATCTTCGACACCGCCTCTCCTCCCTACTTACCGCCAAGGACAAGGCTTCCCACCAACGTCAGACGGGCCGAGAAGTCACGAGCACGGTCAGGACGCACTTCCCCCCACTCTCCCTCTGCACCGACAACGCAGTCATGATTGCCTTCGCCGGCCATCTCATGTGGGAACAACGCACACGCGAGTTTGATCGACATGCACGCCCACGCTGGAGCCTGGAAGACATCCTGTCCCCCTAATAACGCCAGAATGAAGAGGAAATGAATGTGAGAATGGGATTATGTACTGAGCTTTCCGCTCTGGTGATATGCTAGTGGTACAACTGTACATGGGTGTGATGATGCAGATATGGATATGCCTCAACGTGGGCTTGGAGTGCGATCAGAGCGGTGAGATGCGGATGAGCGTAATTTGGCAGATCTGAATCAGCAAAGCGGAAAGGACCAAGGTGTCGTCCTTGATACTTGGGCTGTCGCGCAGAAAGGAGTGGTGGCCAATGGGAACGTAGCACTTGGCTACCGAGATGGTGGTTATCTTCTGTTGATGTTGAGTCTCGAAATGTGTAGAAGAGTCGAGAACGAGGACCTTTGAGGTCTGGTTGATAGAAAACGAAAGTAGTTGAATGCGATTGTCGCTGAAGACCGTCTGGTCTCTTGTAGAAAGCGAAGTGGAATATTGGGGAATGATTGTGAAGGTGCACAGAGTGGTGTTAAGGAGGCCGGATCGAAGACCCAGCAGGATTCAAACGAACGTGCCGATCGTAGAAGCGTCTACGGATCAGCCTTCTTGCGCTTGTTCTGAAGAGGAACCTTGTAGTTGCCAGACGGAGCCACCGCCTGACGAAGCTCATTGGCGTCCTCCATCCCATAATTGACGAACATCAGATCACTCGACGAAGACGAAGTTGACGTGTTTCCCGTTCCCGGTCGAGTCGAGCCTGATCCGCCACTCTCCGAGCCAGACATGGTCAAGCCCCAGCAGTGAAGCTGTTCCACGTACTGCTGCTCAAGCGACGACTGGCACCAGTCATCGCCAACGTTGGCTGGCCTCCGAAGTTGTTGACCAGACGTCGGCCACTGAACAGCGAGCTAGGACCAGGCGTAGATGTCCATGGGCCGGGGAGCATCGGCTGATAGGTGGGCAGCAGGAGCGCAGAGCTTGGAGAAGTCGAGGAAGTAGGCGACGAGAAAGGCATGAACATGGGGCCGTCGGCAGTGCTGGGCAGCGAGTCTAGCGGAACATTGTTGTTGGTGAGCAACGCAGACGTAGTAGCAGCGCGTACCCGTGTCGAGGAAGAAATTGGACGGGGCGTGGAGGCAGCCGAAGACGCATCTCCAAGTCCAATGCCAGGAACATGCTGCATCATGGAAGAGCCGCCAATTGCACCTGTTGAAGTCCTCTCGACACGAACAGACGTACTCGTCGGACCAGAGCCCTTACCCACCCCCCGCCTTGCAACAGGTGCACAAATCCGAAGCGGGACCAAGCTTGGAGCAGCAATGGGAACATCCTTCTTTACCCCTGGCGGAAGTTCTGGTCCATGCATCACCGGCGGAGAATCCTCGATGGTACCGCTACTCTCACGACGCTGAGAGGACTCGCCACTGGCGCTTGAGAGGGAGAAAGAGAGCTTGGGCTTGGGAGGAACGTCGGAACGGGAGCGTGGACGTCCGCGTTTCTTGGTGCCGCGTCCACCTGGGATAGGTGGGGGATAGGCCGACGTCCAGCCCTCGGACTCGTCCGGCTCTTCAATACTCTTACGTTTGCCAGCAGCGACGGCCGACAAGGATTGAGCCGGTGCTGACGCTGTAGCGGTGGCCGGAACGATAGAAGCATTTGCAAGAGGAGGGAGAAGAGCCGGAGCGAGATTGTTTAACATGTGTGAGGCAGTGCCGGCAGGTTTTGCACAGGTGCGGAAGAGCCTTGAGGTAGTAGCTGGGGTTCAGCATCAATGATGCCGACGAAGCGCTGTTGCTGCATCCACTGCTCGTAAGCGATAAGCTGACCCGGTGGGTATAATGTGCACGGGTTCATGGAGAGCTCGGGCATGGTCCGATTATGGTCTGCAATGGTAGCACTGCCCAATAAGCGCTCGATGCCCGTTGCAGTGATGGCACGTTGGCGAGAAGGTCGGTCGGAGAACTGTCCCATCAGGTCGGTGTTCAGCGGGAGTGAAGTGTCGCTTCCTCCATTGAATAGGAAGCCCGGTTGATCGGGAATGATGGGAAGGGACGACGATGGGAAAAAGCTGTCGCTCATTGCAGTCGGTAGAGTAGTTGGCGAGAGTGGCGCCATGTTGAGGTACTGATTCAGCTCGAGTTGCTGAGTGTTATCCGTGATGGTCGCCGTGGAACTCGAGGGAGTAATCTGCACGGGGAGTGTGGGTTCTCCTACAGACATCCCTGTGCCTGGGAGTTGGAAGCTATTGAGCATGCTCGCTGCTTGTGCTTGCAGGGCCATGTCCCACGGGATGCCATGCGAGCTCGTCGAATCTATGCCGACGGGCACGTAGCCATCTTCACCACCAACTCCACTGCCGCCAACCAGAGGGTCGAGGCTGGGGACAGCATTGCCCTGGAACGGGAATGACGGCATGTTGAAGCTGTACGCGGGAACAGGAGGCGCCACGTTGAAAGCCGGGGGAAAGCCCGAGAAGCCGTCCAATGACTCTGTCGAGCTGATACTAGGTCGACCCGAGCTGAGCGATCCACCCCAAGCGCCGTGACTGCTCTCGCTGTTCCCACTGTCCATCCGCGAGGAGCTCGAGCTTGGCTCGGCTGCCTGAGTCCGTCCGCCACGGAGAGCTGACACGAGTCCTAAGCCGGCCTTGTTGGGCGGTGAAGAAAGCAGCGTGTTTCCGAGTCGGGTTCCATCACCCTCTTCATCCTTGTTGCCACTATCGCCTGGCCCAGTCTTGCCAACGAGGACTGAGAAGACCTGCTCACCCGGGAGCGCGAATGTGACCTTGGCGTTCCGGCGTCGGTCAGCCATGTCCATAGCGTACAGCAGCATAGCTTGTGTCTGCTTAGCTTCCCGCATAGCAACGCGACTCCACTTCATTGCTTCACGCGCTTGATGTGGTCGCATGTCGGCAGTGACTACGTTGGTAATTGCGTTCTCGGGCGGTCGGACGAGATCTTCCTTGATGGCGAGACGGGCACGAGTCAGGTTGAAGGCGGCTTTGGCTGGGGCATTGAGCTCTTCGTCTTCGAT
This sequence comes from Tilletia indica, assembly GCA_001689995.1. Lineage (NCBI taxonomy): Eukaryota > Fungi > Basidiomycota > Exobasidiomycetes > Tilletiales > Tilletiaceae > Tilletia > Tilletia indica. The sequence continues at coordinate 128,867 of MAPW01000079.1, forward strand.
TGCGCAACTGATCGCGACCGGTCCTTTGGGTGGGTTTTGAGGGTTGTATCCGAGGATCTGTTCAGTGGTCATGCACTTGGACCGGTCGATGTTGTTGAGCGACACGATTTTGACGGGGCCACCAACATTCCGATTCGGAAGGCGAACAGACGCGCTGCTGTGAGTAGAGCCTTCAGAGGGCGATGCCTTCGAAACAGCTTTGGATTTGGGAGCTGCTTCTTTGCTGGGCGGATCTCTGTATCTCAGCTGACCTCGTGGGGGCTTGACTTGGATTTTCGTAGTTCCGCTTCCTGCACCTGTACGAGCTGGCGGGGTAACCTTTTGTTTCTTCTGGGGCGAACTAGCCGGACGACCGACATGGTAGAAAGCAGGATTGTCCGGACCCTCTGAAACGTCTTCTCTTCGCCTTTTCATGCTGATGCTTTGCGCTATAAGGGTTGTAAGGGTTCAGCCATCACAGAGCGGTAGAAGGTCAAACTGTGAAAAAACACTCACCTTCACTTTCAGCTGGATTAAGGGAGGTCTTCTCAGACATGGAATTGACCCGGAAATGCGTTTTCGTCGGCTCGATAGTGTCGGCGGGTGTCTTGAAAGGACTGGGCGGCGCTCGCGACGAAGTGGCAGGCGTACGGAGCGCCGTAGAGCTACTGCACGTCCCGGCGGATAATGGCGGAGAGATGGGCAATGCCCGAAAAGCATTGCGGTCGGAAGCGCATCAGGAAAGGGAGCTTCGGTTGCGACCCCTCCCATTCGTATGTTCATCGTCCTTGGTGTGGATAAGGCTGGTTCTGGTGTACTGTCGTCCTCACTTCGGATGATATCGTAGCCGGTCGCGTTGGTTGGAAAAGGTTCGAGCCAGCGTGACTTTGTGACTGTGGGATCCCAGTCTGAATCGTCGCTGTCGCTGAGCTGGGTACCTGTCCCGAGCTCGAAAGGTGGAAGGAGCGCGTGAAGGTTCGCCGTGCTGTTGCTCGGACTGAGTGGCTCGCTGGTGAGGGTATAATCTCGGGATTGAGAATTGCTGGTCGAGTCTTCAGGAAATTTTGCGTGCTGTGACGAGTTCGAAACAAGAACATCCATGCTGCCCCCGAGCATAGCCTCGAAGTCCGAATCGGAAAGGGCCATGTTGCCTGAGGGTTAGGACCCGTGTGTGCCGGTGGGTCGGAAAGGCGAGGAACCGTCAGAAAGTCGAGAGAAAGTCTAGCAAATCGTCGGACGGGGGGAGATGATATCCACGGCGGAGATCTGTCCTTTTTAAGGATGCATCTGCATCGAACGATAGAATCCCGATAGAATCTCCAGCAGATCCCGACCAGCTGCTTCCCAAGGCCGTGATGGTCTTGCCCTGCAGAAGATGGACGTACAACACGCAGGAGGACGATGCTGATCGCCGGTTCGGAAAGGGCTGTGATTGTTTGGTGGGGAGGAATGGGCGAACCACAGAAGTAAGTGGGAGAAGTTGCTCAGTGCATGCGCCACGGGTCGGTGCGCAGGACGGCAACGAATTTCTGGATGAAAGGGAAAGGGCTCATAATGAGGCCAAGCGTTTGATGCGTGAGCCAGCCAGGGCTTCGCTCTTGCTCTGAGTGATCGGCGAATGATACTGACTATTCTCATGCGCGCCGAAGTTTCGTGGGAAGCCGAAGGTGCTTGGATGTTGACATTCCTCAGGGCGTACGGAGCTACTGCGCGCGAAGATGACGAGGACTTGAGCACAGACATTCCGATGTTGCTACGGCAAGCCAATCATGAGATCGTGCCATGAGAAGCTGCACTGCAGCGGCCTGGTGGTATGAGTGGAGGGAGCGGACGACAAGTGGCGGATGACATCCCAGTGGTATCAAAGAAGAGCTGTGAGCTGTGAAAAACCAAGGCTGATCGAATTCAAGAAGCGTTAGCATGCTAGATACCCTCAGATGCAAAAGATGCAGCGTGGACGAAGCCTTGCAGAGAGGCGCAGAGGATGGTGTTGTGTACCAGTGAGCATGATGCGGACGCTGATTCATTCTAGATCCGAATCCGGGCGTCCTGACCGAGTCTGTTCTGACCTGCTGTCTTGCATTTTTGGGTGTGGATGGAGAGTCGCCACATTATGAAAGACAGGGCGAGCCGCCAGGAGATCACTGATGTCCTGCTCGACTTCACCGCAACGGCCATTTTGAAGAATGCCTTTGCGCGATAGGAGTAGCGTTGGAAAGATATTTGTGGCCGAGGCGGCGATCATTGTGCTGCAGTAGTCGGATCATAGGGAGCAGCGAGAAAGAAGGCGTCAGCTTGTACGCATTGGCATGTACAACAACGGTGTAGTGTTTGTTGCAAAGACACAGAGCTGTCAGAGAACAGGCAGCAGGCTAAGGCTGAGTGAGGGCAGCGCTAGGGTCTCGACCTTTTGTGAGGAAAGGTACCAGCCAAATTGAGGCGAGAGCCCAAGGAAGGGTACCGATAATCGCTGCAAGGAATTGTGGAACCTGCGATGGGAGGACCGAGAGAAGTTGAGGAGTTAGATGCATGGTCGAACATCGTCCTCCAAGTCCAACTCACTCGATGCGGTCGTGTTGGGTGTTGTTGATCGGATGCGACCGGATGGATCTAGCGGGTGGATTCGGAAGACAGCCAAACCAGTTCAGACTCTGTTTCCTGTTCCTGAGCCGTTCCTTGCTTTGAAAGTCCGCTTCACCTCCCGCCAGCCAACAGCCATCCACGTCGAAGCTGTCCGCGCGCCCGAGCCAGCCTCGACCTTCGCAGCACTCAGCACCAGCAGCAACAATAACAACAACAGCAGCAACAATCAGCGAAACGACGACGACGACGGCTGTCGCATTTTCCACTCCCCTTACTGTTTAGCGAATCGCACAGCAATTTGGTATCCAGTCCAGTCGTAGCTTTGAGCACCACACCTTCTTATTCTCAACATGGTGAGCCATGGACGTGTATCTTAGCATCAGACTCGCTTGCTCACGCATTTGATCTTTTCTCTTTGCGCATTGGCCCGGAATTAGGCCCCATCAGCATCAGGAAATCGCGTCACGGCCGACGAGCCTCGCTCTATCGAGACTTCGCATGAGGACATGATCGTGAGTGTGGTACTCATCGCGCATTCATCCCAGATTCGATGCTCAAATATATTTTGCGTGGTCCCAACAGCACGATGCCCAGCTTGACTTCTATGGCAAGCGGCTAGCAACATGCTCCTCTGACCGGACCATCAAGGTCTTTGACGTCGTCGACGGCGTCGCAGGCAACCAACGAGCCACCTTGCGGGGCCACGAGGGACCCGTCTGGCAGGTCGCTTGGGCAAACCCTAAGTTTGGACCCATCCTTGCTTCATGCTCGTACGACGGCAAGGTGCTCATCTGGAAGGATAACGGCTCGGCGGCTGGAGCCTCGAGTGGGTATGGCGCTCAGGGATACGGACAGTCGGCTGAGGCGGGTGGATGGACCCAGATCAAGGAGCACAAGGTGCATGATGGATCAGGTGAGTTCTTGTTCTGGCCCGCGCATGCTACACGTTCCCTATGACCGCTCACCGTATTTCTATGCAGTCAACTCCATCTCTTGGGCACCGCATGAGCTTGGCGCAATACTTGCTTGCGCCTCCTCTGACGGGTCTGTCTCCGTCGCGACTTTCAAAGGTATGTACATCTCCACGCATCCTATGCAAAAAGCTTGGCTCTGAAACTCCGTCCATCAAATAGATGACGGTTCATGGGCCGTGCACAAAGTGAAGGCACACCCATCTGGATGCAACGCGGTCTCATGGGCCCCCGCTACATTGCCTGGCTCCCTGATCTCCGCACAGCAACCGGGTCAGCAGCGACCCGGCGAGGCTTCCGCTGATCCCAATGCTCAACAATACGTCCGACGCTTCGCTACGGCTGGCGGTGACTCTCTCGTCAAGATCTGGGAATTCCAGTGAGTTTCTCTCTGAGGATGTTGTGCGCACGCAGATCCCACTGACAATTGATGCATTTCAGGCCCGAGGCCGGCTTATACGTGCAAATCGAGACGCTCAATGGCCACACCGACTGGGTCCGAGACGTCGCCTTCGCACCGAACATCGGCCTTCCTCGCACATACCTCGCCAGTGCATCTCAAGATCGAACCGTGCTCATCTGGACCCAAGACGGACCCTCGTCGCCTTGGATCAGCACGCCTCTGAATCCTAGTAGCAGTTCTCCCTCCGCGGCGACAGCAAGCGGTGGCGCAGATGCGGCGGCTGGCGGGAAGGAGAGCGGGGCCAAGTTCCCCGATACTGTCTGGCGCTTGAGCTGGAGTGTGAGCGGGAACGTGCTCGCTGTTAGCTGCGGCGATGGCAAGGTCAGCCTGTGGAAGGAGAACCTGAAGGGCAAGTGGGAGTGTGTTTCTGAGTGAGTAATCTGTTCGCGTCGTCAGCCCTTCACCTTTCACAAACTGATGGTCTTCCGCTTGCCCTTGCAGGATGGACTCGTGAACTGACTGCGTGGTACATCGCCTCGAACAGAAGCTAGCTCGCCCATGTTCCCCTTATGTGAAATACATATCACGCTCCGGGGGTCGCATCTACTCTCTCCCTTCTTCTCAGATGACTTTACGAAATGGAAGATTGATCATAAAACCTTTCGAATGTTTGTGTGATGAAGCACCTGTGTGTGTGCGCCGTGCAGAGGGGTGAGGCTTGTCTCGGCCGATAGAATTGCCTTGGTCCCCGCCGCATCTTCCACCTCACTCGCTCCCTGGCATGCGATGCACAGACGAAAGCGACAACCAGCAGCCAGCATCGTCCCAGCTCCAGCCATCTTCTTTCGCTGGTCATCGCATTATAGGACTCCCCCGAAGCGCTGAGCAAGGACGCACAAAAAGCAAATATTCACCCCTCGGTGCCAAAGATGTCCTTCAAGAAAGACGAGGAGACGGGGGTTGGGCTCGGACAGGACAAGGTAAGTCGTCGGCTTGACGGTATCGACGAAGCACCAACATGCGCATCGCACTGACCGCGCTCTGTTCTGCCTTTGACTCCCCTTTCTCAGTCGTCCGTGATTCAAGAGGCACGTGTATTCAACGAGACACCCGTCTCCCCGCGCCGATGCCGCATCCTCCTTACCAAACTGCTCTACCTCCTCTACGGGGGTGAGACCTTCTCTCGCCAGGAAGGTACCAACCTCTTCTTCGGCGCGACCAAGCTCTTCCAGCACAAGGATGCAGCCTTGCGCCAGATGACCTACCTCTCCATCAAGGAGCTCACGCCCATTTCGGATGACACTATCATGATCATAGCCTCGATCCTCAAGGACATGCAGCCCAATACCGAGGTCATCTACCGACCCAACGCGATCCGAGCTCTCACCCGCGTCGTCGACCCGAGCATGGTTCAAGGTCTCGAGCGCTTCTTCAAGACAGCCATTGTGGACAAGAACTCGTTCATCTCCTCCGCGGCGCTCGTCTCGTCGTACCATCTCAACATTGGTTCTCGCGACGTCGTCAAGCGATGGGCAAACGAAGCACAAGAGGCGATCAACCCCAAGTTCTCGTCCAGCCCTTTCAGCGGCAGCGGCGGTGGTGGTGGCGGCGGCTTCGGTGGTGCGGGAGGCTACCTCGGCTTCGCAGCTAGCGCGGCCGGCTATGGCTCCTCGCAATCGCAGCAAGGCCCACAGCCAATCGCAAGCACCTCCTTCATGACGCAGTACCACGCCCTCGGTCTGCTCTACCTGATCCGCCAGGGCGACCGGATGGCGATCAGCAAGCTCATCCAGCAGCTCGGTAGCGGGGTGGGGGCTCCTCGGCCAAGACGGCCAGCGCTCTCCGCAGTCCCTACGCCATCTGCATGCTCGTCCGCTTCGCTGCTCGTCTTGCAGAGGAGGATCCTAACATGCGCGGAGTCATGACGGCCCTGCTCGAGGACTGGCTCCGACACAAGTCTGACATGGTCAACTACGAGGCTGCTCGCGCGTTGTGCGAGCTTCGGGGCATCACTGCCAGCGAGCTCTCCCGCCCCGTTGGTGTGCTGCAGCTCTTCCTCAGCAGCCCCAAGCCGACCCTTAAATTCGCCGCCATCCGTACGCTCGCCAAGCTTGCCCACACCCACCCTGCTGCTGTGCAGTCATGCAATGTCGACATGGAGAACCTCATCACCGATCCCAACCGCAGCGTTGCGACGTATGCGATCACTACCCTGCTCAAGACCGGTAACGAGGCATCTGTGGATCGCCTGATGAAGCAGATCAGCGGCTTCATGGGCGAAATTTCGGACGAGTTTAAGGTGATCGTGGTGGATGCCATCCGAAGTCTCTGCCTCAAGTTCCCCTCGAAGCAGGTCGTCATGCTCGGTTTCCTCTCCAGCGTTCTCCGGGACGAGGGCGGGTACGAGTTCAAGCGGGCCGTTGTTGAGGCCATCTTTGACATGATCAGGTTCATCGGAGAGTGCAAGGAGACTGCGCTTGCGCATCTGTGCGAGTTCATCGAGGACTGCGAGTTCACCAAGATCAGCGTGCGCATCTTGCACCTGCTCGGTGTGGAAGGACCCAAGATGGCCCAGCCTCACAAGTACATCCGATACATCTACAACCGCGTCATTCTGGAGAACGCCATCGTTCGCGCGGCGGCAGTGGCGAGTCTGGCCAAGTTTGGCATTGAAGACAAGTCGCTCAACGGTCGGATCAAAGTCCTGCTCGAGCGCTGCTTGGACGATGTGGATGACGAGGTGCGCGATCGAGCGGCGATGTACCTCCGTATTCTCGGCGAGGACAAGCTTGCGGTCCGACTGGTGCGGGACGACGAGACGTACCAGCTCCGTGCACTCGAGTCGAGTCTGAACACGTACGTGGCTGAGCCTGCGCAGGCTGATGTTCCCTTTGACGCCAGTGCTGTCCCGAAGATCACGCGCGAGGAGGCCAAGTTGGAGGCTCTGCGCGCCAAGAGCGAGGCCACGGCCAATGTGGCGATGGCTGCGGACAGTTCGAAGAGCGTAATCGCCGGTGGAAGCGGTGCGGGTCCCTCGGGCACTTCGGGCCTGGTGGGCGACGTCGGAGCAGGTGTGGATGGAGCGGGAAGTGGAGCGGGAGCCGCGGGTCGGTATGCGAGCGAGTTGGGGGCGATCCCGCAGATGGCTGGATATGGGCCTTTGCTCAAGTCTTCGGAGACGGCTGCGGAGCTTACGGAGCGCGAGACGGAGTATGTGGTCAGTGCGATCAAGCATGTTTTTGCGGAGCACATTGTTTTCCAGGTGAGTGTTTTCTTTTTGGTGTTGCTCCAAACAAGGATCATGAGGACTCGTTGAGCTGATTTCTGGCTACGCATCTACAGTACAATGTCAGCAACACGGTTCCAGATACTGTTCTGGAGAACGTTGCCGTTGTTGTCGGAGGTGCAGCCGACGTTGGGCTGCAAGAAGACTTTATCCTTACGATCGACTCCCTCTCGGCATCGAATCCGAGTGGCATCGTGTACGTTTCCTTCACACGAACAGAGGGGCCAAGTTCTTTCCCAGTCGGCACATTGCAGAACACGCTCCGATTTGTATCGAAGGAGGTGGATCCATCCAGCGGCGAGCCCGAAGAAGAAGGATACGATGACGAGTACCAGACGGAGGATCTCGAGCTTGGGGTGGCGGACTATGTTGTGCCAAGGTATTCCAACTTTGGACAGGAATGGGATCAGATGGCCAAAGACGGCAAGCCGGAGGCTACGGAGACGTTTGCGCTCACCGCTCTGGACAGTCTCAAGACGGCGTGTTCGACGTTGGTGGATCTGTTGGGGATGCAGCCTTTGGGCGGGAGCGAGTTGCCAAGTTCGAACTCGGTGCATACATTGCAGCTCAGCGGTACGGTTGCGAGTGGTGGAGGGAAGGGCGGTAAAGGTGTTGCTGTGCTTGCGCGTGCTCGGATGACGTTTGAAGAAGGGGAGGGCGTCAATATGGAATTGTCGGTCCGGGCGGATGATGCGGCTGCGGTGGAGCTGATCATCGGGGCGATTGCTTAGGCCTTCTTTCCACTTTTACCTTCCTTCCTGACGTCTGTCACCTTCCCACCTCACGCCTCACGTCTTCTCACTTCTCCTCGGTTCCCAATCCTTCCCGTCGGCCCCCCATCACTCTTTGTCTTTTCCTTTTTCCCTTCTTCCCCCTCTCCTTCCACGTTCCACCAAGTCTCGACAAAAGATGAATATCATGCATACATACGTGCAATCCCGACCTTCCTCCCTTCTGACCAGCATAATGCTAGCCTCCAATCAATCAAGGCTGGATCCTGCATCCCCGCCGTCGCATCATCGTCCCACCATGCTGGTGGGGTACGGCCCGCCAAGGTAAACTCAGCGAAAGACTGAGTGTGAGACCCTCGCGTCAGCCGTTTGAGGTCTCGAGTACTTTCCTCGCTGCATGGCGTGCATGGTGCAAACCTCGTCAATTCCCTTCCAGTCTCCTTGTCTTTGTGCTGTGGACCATGTCCGACTTGGTAAGCTGCGTGCGCCATCTGCCAGTCTGTGCATAGGCGATGCTCCGAGCGCTTAAAAAGTGAGGGAGTGAGTGAGAAGGAGCTCCTCGGAGATTGAAAGCAGACTCTTCTGAGACTTAGAGAAAGAGGAGTCCGAAGTCTCAGTCTCCACCTGGGGCGCTTGGCTGTGGTTTGCCTGCATTCAACCCGCTTCCTCTGGTGTCTTCACTCTTGCAGGACTGAGTATCTTCAACAAGAAAGCCCACGTCCCTCGAGTTAAGTCCCGGCGTGTCCCTCTCCCAGCGGCCGGCTTCCATCGTGAGTGAACGTGTGTGTCTGGGGTGTGTGCGACATGGATGTATGCTGAAGCGACCCCCGAGATCCCTGCGCAGACCTTCCTCCTTTCCTCCAGCCAACCAGCCTGAGGAAATCAAAGGCAAAGACAGTTCGCGCAAAGATAGGTCACTCAGGGCGTTCCTTTACGGGTCCCGGACGAGCGACATCCACGTTCCCCTCCGCAACATCTCGCTGTACACGAAGGACAGGCCAAAGCCCAGGAACCCTCACCAGCTCTGACCACTACTCAAGCTCGGTCGCCCAGGTTGGCCCTTGCGCATCACTCGCGCCTCTACGACCAACACTCCGCGCATCCGTCTGCTGCCTCATATTCGTAGGTTCTGCCTGGAACTGCTGTGCCAAAGCTTAGGTCAAAGGTCTTGAGTCCTCCGCACCCTTCAGGTCAGACGCGCTCCTTGGATTCACGGAATCGGAAACAGGACTGTCGACGCACAGGTGTGCCTATCAGATTGTCGAAGGAACAACTCTCCTCCCGCCGTTCTCTCCGAAACCATCAGGAGCAGCCGCAGGACTCGCGAGACAACGCCGTCTGCCCTTCCCCTCCCCTCTGTGGATCCCATCTCATCTCTAGATCCAACATCTGGCGCCTAATATCCGACAACGCGCACACATACACTCTGTCTCCCACTTAGACTCTCGTCACAGGTGTTCACAGGCTCATACAGAATCTGTTTGGGTGAGATCGTGCGACGGACAAGAGACGAAAATCGGAAGGACCAACGGCGCGCCGCAGCAATATTGGGTCCCAATCAAATTTGAGGCCCAACCTGACTGCCGCGTATTTCATCGTCTCCTCGCTCATTATCTGTCGAGGTGACAACTTCCGCCCTACAAACTCCGGATCAATAGGGCCTCTCTAGTCGTGGAGCTTTCGCTTTCCGGGCTGGGATCATTCATCTTGTCTCCTCGACTTTCGCGCATACAGCCAAGTTTGTTGCACGAACTGCTCTCCTATCAGCACTGGCTCCGAATCTTCTTTTCCTGCTTCGAACTTCGACTTTTCGGCACCAGACACTCTCCCTTCCAGAATGGAAACCGATACCATCAGCGACTCGGAGTTTGCACGAGAGGTTGAAGCCCTCCGTGCCCAACGCCGCATCTCCGTGAATCGGCCCATCATCGACCCGACTTGCCAGACCTCGCTTCTGCGCATAGCAGCGGGAGCACCTCGCACGATATTCTCAACAGCCAGCTCGCAAGTAAGGAGCGCGTCAACCTGCGCGATGACGGGCCAAGGACCGCCGCTGATGGCAGCTCGGATCCCTCATCCATGGAGTCCCAACCCAGCCGTGGCGATCTTTCAGCCTCTCGTCCTTCCCGCCAGCAATTCACAGCCAGGAGGCGAGGCACGGATCAGTCTACTTCAGCAACTCCCTCGCCAAAGAAGGCCAGCACCGACTCCCCGGACAAGCCGCTTTCTTCCGATCCAGCTCACCTTTTCTGGGTCCCTGCATCCATGCATCCCGAGATCTCTCCCGCTGACTTCCGGAAGTTCCTTAGCGATCACGCTGCCAGAGCTGTCCGCGATGCCCGAATATCCACCAGCGCACCTCACAGTCCCGTCTCTCCCACATCTACCAGCTTATCCAGCGAACCGCCGGACATATCTCTCTCGGACCGCATTGCGGCCCTGCGCATCCAGACAGACTCCTCTTCCGTGGCCAACACCTCTTCTGATCTGCTCTCACGATCAACCAGTCTCACAAGACGCGGCAGCACACTCAGACGGCAGTACGAACCGGAGCATGATCTGATCGAGGAGGAGGCGCGCTTGGCGGGCGCTGCACCTAAGCCTGCCCTCACGCTGGAGGAGCTGCAGCAGCTGGAACAGATTGCGGAGGAAACTACCAGTAGTCATGATGCCGCGCGGGTAAGGAATGTGTTGAGAAGGAATTTGAGTCTGGATATACGATCTTCTGGTGAGTCTTGTTCGACGCCGTTTTTGCAAGATCTTTTTGTGGGGTTGACCTAAAATTTCTCCCGGAATTCGTCACAGAATCAGAAGCGTCTACATCCGGCACAGAGTTGGACGAGGCGGACGCGCCCATTATCGTCCCGCTACCTGGTCAGATTTTGCGGCGTGCTGCCAGAACCAAGGTGCGGAAAACATCCCTGTCTGGGGATGGACGTGCTGGCAGTCGTCGACGCGTTGGGCAGGGCTCACTGGACGCTGGCGATGGCCAACGCAGGATGGACTTTGCAGACGTAGCCTTTGCTGTATTGGAGCGGACGCCTAGCAGCGCCTCGGAGCGACACGCGGAGGTATCGAGCAGCGACGAGGCCGGCGACGGTGATCGACTCTTATCAGACGAACAAGCTGATGAGATTCTTGAGGCTTACTCACGGAACTCGTTCATCAGCGATTCGGATACGCAGCGCTCGAGCGTCACGAGCTTACCGGAGAGCGAGCGCGATACGACGACTGCGAGCGCAGGGAAGGCTTCCAGTCCATCCACTACACCGACAGCCACCCCTTCCGCTCGTGGCTACTTTGACCTGGAGCGCAGCGATGTGCATCTTCAACAACAACAGCCTCAACAACAGCAGCCCCAGCCGCAGACTCAACAACTCCAGCTCGAGCATCAACAGCCCGTTTACCACGCGCCTTCACAGCCTAACCAGCAGGTATTCCAGCCCACTCCCGAAGCTTTTGCAAATGCGCGGATCGTACCAGTGCCCAGTTCCACCTCTCCAGAACCTTCGGACACCGCAGCCGAAGCGGCTTACGGGCCTAACGAGGTACCTTGGCCTCAGACGGGCTCTTTCAACAAGTCTGGTCACATCACTCCCGTGCCTATACAGCGAGTGCCATCTACACCTTCGTTTGAGAAATCACCTTCCGGCCAAGGTCAACAAGGATCTCAATACGCGCCGAAGTTATCACCAAAAGCGATCATACCTCACAATTCACCCAGCAGTTGCAGCCGCCCCTTACTAGTCCTTCTGGTGTATCGCCTCCGCTAGAGGCAAGACGAAGGAGAAGGAGAAGAAGGGTGGCTTTGGGTTGTCCTGGTTCGGACTGGGAAGGATGAGGAGGAGAAGAGTAGCAAGAAGAAGGAGAAGGAGAAGGAGAAGGACAGTGCGGAGTCATCCAACTTCCTCTCGAACCTGTTCAGCAAGAAGAAGAACACTGAAGAAGGGATTGTAGGAGGTAATCATGCGAGCGGACCTGTGCAGCGTGTCCAATTGGAGGGCCACAAATAACGGCGGGAAGTCTGCTGGATCGACAGGCCCAGGGGTTATCTACGATGGGCCCGAATCGGTACCCTATTCACATCGAGCGCGCCGTGTACCGGCTGAGCCATATCAAGCTGGCTAATCCACGTCGACCGCTGTACGAGCAGGTTTTGATTTCGAACCTTATGTTCTGGTACTTGTCTATCATCAACAAGAACCAACAGGCTCAACAACAGCAGCGGGTACAACAACAGCAGCAGCAACAACAGACGGAGTTGCAGCAGAAGAACCCTCAGCCGGGGCAGTCACCGCAAGCACAGTCGCAGCAACAGCAACAGTCACTGAGCGTTGCGCAGTTATCGCCATCCCAGCAAGCGCAAGGCGAGTCGGGCGGTGCCGGAGCTAGTCTTGGACAGGCGAATGGTTTGGCAGTGAGTTTTCAAAGTAGTCTTGCTCAGCTCGCGATTGCGCACACTAATCCAGTTGTGGGTCATATTCAGGCTGAAGCAGACGGTCCGAACGGCAAAATAGCTCCAAGTCCGCAGCCAAATGGCTTTGTTGGTGCTGGCGTGGACCCGAATCAAGTACCAGAGAACGGGCCTTTGAGTGATCCAATGGCAGGAGCGGGCTCGCAGGGGCAGCAATCTTTGCAGCAACAAGTACCGGCGCAACCTACGGGGCGGGCGCCAAAAGGCAAGCGCGGACATTTGACTAAGGCGAATCGGGCTCCGCCGGGCACTCGGACGGCCGCGGAGATGCCGATACCTGCGGCTGGCTATGGCAAGCAGCATCGACAGATTCAGGACGACATGACATTGCAGAGGGACGTGCAGCAATTTCAGCAGCACAAGAAGCATAATCAAGCACACGGTCACCATGGCTCGTCTTCATCCGACTCATCCCGAGGCACAGGAGGAGGAGGCAGCGAGTTCAGTGTCGGACAGGTAATCGATCCGCGTTTGATAGGCTCTCATCGTCAGCATGGGTCGAATCAGCCTGGACAGGGCGATTCATTGGCGGCGACTGGTCCACAATCGAGTTCATACGAACGAAGATCGCCTCAGCCTCCGCTCCAAAGTCTGGGACCTGATGGAAATAACGACGCGGCATCGTCGGCTGGGAGATTAGCTGATGTTGTAGGAAGGAACGGGTCGGACATTTGGGACCGGAACGAGATGGAATCCGACATATATGGTGGTGTGGTAGGAACGAGCCCTCCTCACTCTTCGGGCGTTATGTCTCGGGCGTCAAGCGACACTGCTGGTGGCAGGCTGGGCAGCGCTTTTCCAGGGTCAGGCTCACCTTGGACGACGACGGCACCGTCTCAACCACCTGGGACAACAGCTGCCGATCATTCGTGGCTGAACTCGCTGGCCCACTCCACCCCACCTGGTCCTGGCGCCACATCGCCGAATCAGATGCTGCACCTCACAGCCTCACCTATCGGCACCGGCGAAGCCAATCCAAAGCGAAGTCGCAGTCCTGCCAGCGTTGTAAGACGCAGTGATCCCACATACGTATCGCCGACGCCGCAGTCGTCTGACACGTGGGGCATAAACGCGGGAATGGCGATGAAGCGCGATCGCAGCAGTGATCCCGTGGAAGGTTCGCGTGGTGGAGACCCGGGAATCAGTTCACCTGGTAGTTACTCCGGCAGTTCTTATGGTCAAACGGCCGATTATCAATCTCGCAGTTTGTCTCGGGAGGCTGCGTCCCCCTCGTCGCAACGATCCCCGCCTGGTTCATCTCAAAGCACAAGACGATGGCAAACTGCAACAGCGTCTTCGTCACGGCGACCTACATCACCGCCTTCGCTGCCGTACGAAATGCAACGGTCTACAAGCCTGGAGGACACGTTGATTCAGCGCGCGGGCGATGTAGCCCAAGGACAACGACCTCCCTCTGCTGGTGGCCTGTCTCACAAGTCTGCCAATTCGCAGTCCAGCACGGGAACGATGGAGTCCTTTATGACGGCGATTCCTCCCGGTGGCGGCACGGGATCTTCATCACCGGGCAAGTCACGGTCACCTTCCCGACGCACTGGGAGTGCAGGGAATGGAAGTGGGGTTGTGCTAGAGGGCAAAGGGCTAGGAGGCAATGGATTTTCTTCGTCTTCTGTTCTGCAACGGAACGGAATCGACTCGCGTGGCGGCAGCGAGGGATGGACGTCCAAGTCATTGGATCTCTCTGGTACGAACTCGACTCTGCCCGCTCATGGATCTGGCAGCGTGACTGCAGATGTGCTGGCCTCGATCAATGAGGGCTCGGGTGGTGGAGCCACTGGAGGGCCTGGTATTGGGTCTATCTCCTTGGGGGGCTCCGCGGCCAGTGTTGCCATGCTCGAGGCGGCGAAGCTCAGCAGAGAGCGGCGTCGGTGAAGACAGCCTGAAGTAGGGATTGGTTTTGGGTACACGCTGGGCCAGCGGCGGCTTTCGATCTAGCGTTACAGGTCGACGGGACCTCGTACGCCTGGTAGCGAACCCTGCGGATTGGAAGGTAGAGGCACCTTTTTCCGGCTGGCCACACGCCTTTCTCGCATTGTGGAGAGCCTGCATTCCTTTTTTCCCCAACTTCATACGTTCGTTCCTTTCATCCACACTTGATTACCTCCCTGCTGAACGTCATCAACAAACATTATCACCCCTCCGTTCCCAACCCACCCCTCGTGTAATCTGTTCGCAGCTCATCATTCTTGGACATTTGTCTTTCTTTTTCAGATTTGGTCAAAACGTTGCTGTCTTCTGCTCGATCTGTTTGCGTCGGCTCCTGCTCAGAAGTAGGCAGCGCTGGTCTGACGAAGTTTTTCTAGATGATGAGGTGCAGACGTTCGCCGATAGGAGTCTATCCCTGGCAGAACAGACTAAGACTGGAATTGTGGGATTGCTCAGCTTGGTTCCGCTTGACCTTCCGAAAGCAGACCTTGCAAGTCCCGTAGGCCTCCTGCAAGACCGCCAGCGAGCACGCCCCCAAGGATAAAGCGGGTCGATGTCGGACGTGACAGTCGATCTGTAAGGGAACGTAGCGAGAGAGAGTAGGTAAGCGGCAGGGTCATCAAAAGCGAAAGAGGAGAAAGGGAAGAGACATACGTAATAAGACGGCACCACTAGCCACTCCCATACCCGCAAAGGCTCCATCAAACCAACGCATATATCGATCTTGTGGGTGGTATCCGGGCGTCGCTGCAGCTCGTGAGTCTCCTGCAGTAGAGTCGAGAGAGACCGTATCACTTCTTGATGCAAGCACGGTCGAAGGTTGAATTGTCGATGCGGGCGCGAAAGGGGAGGAGAGGGGGAAGAGGAGGAGGGACCGAAGAGGATACTTCTCCGGCAGAGTGAAGTTGCATGGTCTAAGGCCACCCACGAGCCTGCCCACGCTCCTAATCTCAGAGCAGTCTTAGCTCCGCCCTTGCCTCCTGCCAGAATGATCTTGTAATTCTGCAAAGTGGAAAAGCGAAAGGTCAGCATATATGCCCGAAAACATAGGAAAGGCGCGAGAAGGGAGCG
This sequence comes from Tilletia indica, assembly GCA_001689995.1. Classification (NCBI taxonomy): domain Eukaryota; kingdom Fungi; phylum Basidiomycota; class Exobasidiomycetes; order Tilletiales; family Tilletiaceae; genus Tilletia; species Tilletia indica. The sequence goes on from MAPW01000079.1 coordinate 144,309, forward strand.
AAGCTCACCTTTGTTTTGTTGTAGAAGTACCACCCTTGGACCGTATCTGGCTGCCGATGCGCATTTTCCGCCATGAACACCATGGAGGCACGCGAGGCCGAGGTGAAGCAGCCAGAGATAAAGCCGATTCCCATCGCTGTGAGAGGTATTCTCAGCGTCTCGGCGTGAAAGACGGGCGGGGGCGGGTGCGAGGCGAGGGGTATCGAGGAGCCGAAAGGGACGGAAGGAAGCGTCGCTGACAGGTCCGATATTCTCTGCTCGGCCGCAGACGCCCCATTCTCAAGCGCGGGACTTGCAGAGGGGACAGATGGTGCAGAGTCATGCTCTCTGATCACGACTTTCGAGGAGCTCGAGCTTGAGCTTGAAGCAGAGGAGAAGGGCCACATTTTCTTCTTGTGTCTGATGCGCTGAGCTTGAGTAAGGAGTTTGCGCGCGCCTTCGACCGGGGGGATTGCCTTGATCCTTGCTCGCCGTCCTTTGTGCTGCCGACCTCGTCCTTGTCCGCGGCGGTGTCGAGCTCGAGGTCAATGCGAAGGACATCACGTGGGAAGAAGCGAGAAGAAGATCGCGACAAAGCCAGAGGAAACAAAGTCCAACACGACCGCAACGACGCGCTCCTCTCCTCCTCGCAGCTGAACACCTTCCGCATCGCCTGCACGCACGAAGTACCGATCTCGTCGCGCGCAACTGTCCCGGTCCGCGTCCAGCAAAATCCCAGCGCGCCTCCATCACGCGCGCCCCGGTAGACGACATGGACACCAACACCAGCGCCGGAAATGGGACCAGCACGTATTCGCTCCCCGCCAAGGGAATCTGGCAGGGAGATTGGGCGACCGACGCGAAGTTGAAGGTGAGCGACTTCCCTTCCCATATGTGTTCCTTGACGAAAATGCTGACGCGTAGCTGCCTTCTTCTAGCTTGTGAGCGATAGCTACATCAATTTCGTCTCGGTGCCTAAAATCCTCGAATTCGCGAAGCAGGAGTCTCTGACTTCCCAGGCGCTCGATGAGTGAGTAGTGCGGGACCTGTGCGCGCGCATCATGCCTGTTTGTGCTGACCTTGTCTCTCTCTATGCACGTAGGGGAGCGAGTACCGAGGTCATGCAGTATGCGCACAAGATCAGCCGCCTGTATCGAAAACGGCTGGGGAGTACATCGCTGCAGCAGAGAGCGTAAGTCGGAGTCCACACTTCTCTGAAGGTCATCTCGGCGCTCTGAGCTGCAAAACTGACAGAATTGTTCATTGTTCAGGCTGCAACTGCATCCGAGCTCGACGCGGCCACCTTTCAGCAGACTGAGGACATACCGCTAGCACAAGAGATGCGCTCCATTCTCCACCTTGCTGAGACATTCTATCTGCCTGCCGACGGTATCGGAGACGGTGTGGTCGGCGAGGCACTTACGCACTGGCTCAATCACTCGCGTCCCGGTGAGACACACAAATGATCCCTTTTCCTTGAGTTTGCTCGAGAAGTTCTGACCTTGCTTTCTGTTTCGGGCTGTAGGACCGTCCAATGAAATCGCTGAGGACTTCATGAGCGCCGCTACGCCATACTACAATCAGGAGTTCTTGCCATTCATAAACAAGTAAGTTCCCATTGCGTTTCCGACCCGCCAGCGATCACGACAATGAACTGACCTGCAAAAACTCCACACAGATGTATCCTTCGAGGCTACTTCACCATAGCAGCTACCCTTCTAAGCAAGTTTGACGATCACCACCCTATAGTTCAACAACTCGCTTCGGAAACAGCACAGCTCATCTCGACCATCCCACGCTCGCCCGCCTTCAATGACGCCCGGAAATTCCTCAACAAACGACACGAATGGACGGAACGCGTCAAGGTTCTTCAATCCTCTCTCCAGAGCGAGTTCGATGACTTTGAAGCAGATCGTGCGCGTGACGGCAATGAGAGCGATGGGAATGACGAGCGGCTGGATCTGGAAGTCGGGTTTATGATCCTGCTGGGGACGATGGCGGGCGACTCGGAGCGCATACTGGAGGCGAGCGAAAGCTGGCAGGAAGCCCTTGGTGCTTGGGGTCTGCTTGTACAACCAAGTTTGACCCGAGAAGACGTTCCGTGAGTTTTGATTGTTGCCAAATTGTTCTTATGAAGGGTAAATGGCTTACGCTTGACACGTCTGCTCTCCAGAGTCATTGTATCGACCATCTTCGAACGATGCTCGGTGACGGCTGATCCCGCGGACCAGGTTCTGGCGGCGCTCGTACGCGGAGAGCCAGCACAGGTGAGTTCAGCAATGCATCGAATAAGTCGCTCGGGAAGATCGGTCTGATCACAATGATTTCCATCGACAGGCGGCATTGCTTACTCGGAACGTCGACCCTTGGCTCGCGGCTCATCTGATCGATCTGTTCGACCGAGTAGACTTGCTGCTTCCCATCGGAGATGTTGACGCGACGACAGAGTAAGCTTCGACTGAAGCGCAAGACGAAGCGGAAACGATATCTTGCTGACAGGCTTTAATCCATCCACTTTGCAGCTTACCGCTAAGCCTTCGGAACGATGCGACGCGGGCGTATGCGGAAATGATCTTGGAAGACCAAGGTCTCTGGCGGATTGCTATCGACTACTTTGCACTCGCGGGGAGCGAGGGGCATCACCGGTTGCGGGAGGTGTTGCTGACTGTGCCCCTAACGGACGAGGAAGAGGAGGCCATGATTGCACCTTTTGGATCACGAGGCGGGAAGGGCAAAGGCAAAGGAAAGGACAAAGCTAAACTCCACGGTCAGGGATTGCAACACAAGATCCGAGACGCTACCAAGGCGCATCAACAGACGATGCAACGGATTCGCGCTCTGAACGCTTCTGCGACGGGTGGCACAGTTTGGGGCGGGGCTGAGGATGCTGAGGATGAAGGTCTCAATGATGAAGATGATGAGTTGGAGACGGGCACGCGAGATTCTTTGAATCCTAATGCGCTGGCGGCTCGAAGGGAGAGGAAGCGGAGGCGACAGGAGCGGGAGAGGGAACTGGCGGCGCGGAGTATCGAGGTACAGCGTGTCGAGGATGTTTTGGAAGTCTGCCAGGAACACGAGCTTACTCTGGAAGCGCGGGCGGTCTGTCTGGTGAGTCTTCTTCATTTTCAAGCTTGGCAAGTCGGATTGCACTAAAAAAACGAGGGCATTATTCAACACAGAAAATGGCCGATGCTATGCTGAAACAGCAGCGGTACAGCGTAGCGCTGGAGTATAGCGCACGCGCGCAAGACGAGCGCCACATAGGAAGGATTGCGGACTACCTCATCGACCAATATGCGATTCTCGACTTGAGACATTGGCTCGAACTCGTCGACAAGATCCCAAAACCCTTACTTCGAGGGAACGCAGCTGCACCGGGACCGCCTGGCGCAGAGGCTGACGATGAAGACGAGGAATACGAGGAGGATTACGACATGACTGCTGACGGGATGGAGATGGACAATCGATCGGACGCGCGGGAACGGACGCGGGGCAAGCGCGCTTTCGGTCAAGGCGTCCCTGTGAACTCGCCGCGATTGCGCTTCCTGGCAAAATACCGAGAGTTCCATCGGCTCTATCAAGAGAACGATCTGCGCGCTGCGGCCAACATTCTTGTCGAAGTGCTGTCGGGACGACTTGCTCCCGCGAGGTTCTGGGCAGTGGTAGTCTTCGACTCCTTACCGCTTTTAGAATGTGAGTGACTCAAAAAATGATTCCATGCTCATGAAGATTCTTTGTTGACCCATTGAGCCTTCTGGTCGCCTGATTTCAGCCGAGATACCCTTATTCGACGTGGACCAGACCTTCGAGCTCATGCGACATGTGGAACAGATCTGCACCTCCGCCGCCAGGCATCCCATCGAGGCGAAGCTGTATTTCGGGACAGTGGCTCGCATAATGAGCCCTTCCAATGAGAACTCGACATCAAGCACCGGTCTGGCGGGTCCTGCGCTGAGCTCCGATCGACTGGCTATCCTGAGCGCGCCCGATGTCGACATGGAGGCGGCGATGCAAAGGATGAATGTTGCTCGAACCTTGCTCACTCAGCAACTCTCTCGCAACACGGTTTGAGCACTTCGCTGTCTTTTAGCGCGGCGGATAGGGACGGGAGCGTCCCAGGCAATGCAACATCGTCGTATCCTTGTGTTGCTTATCTTTGTCCTCCTTGCTCCCTCTTGTGCGGCTTCGGAGCCTTTTCTTGTGTATGAGGTACGAGGGGATGCTCATGCACACAGACATGCTGAAGACCATCACCTCAGAACTCACGGACCCACAGCCCTGAAGGAAGACAGCAGCGATGAACACAGTCAGGAATCCAGCTTCGAGCGCACTCATGCGCGCTGTGGCTCAATCATCTGTCGTGGGGAGAACACAGGCACCGGCCGCGCACGTCCTCGTTGCTTCGCGTCCATCTCAGCAGATCTCGCACCCATCGATCCGAACGCTCTCAACATCAACACGTCTTCCCCAAGAAGTGACCAGAAGAACAGCGTCAAGCTCACTACTTGCCTTTTCGATCCCGGCGCTGGCCCTTCTTCGGGACGCGCGCCCGGCTCCCTCCTCTCGGTCACCTTCCACGTCCCACTTCCACTCCAGTGCCATACGACCCTACCACTTCGACACGCACCACTTTGTGAGGAGGTTGCAAGAGTCCGGAATGGAGCGTCCTCATGCCGAGGCGCTGGTTGAGGCACTTGCGGATGTGATTGATGAGAGCATTCGGAATTTGAGCGAAGGGATGGTTGCGAGGGAGGAAGGCGAGAAGTGGAGATACACCCAGAAGGTGAGTACATGCTTCTCTCTTCCTTTCCTTGTCCTGCCTTGAAAGCATGCGAGCGCGCGCAGAAGGCTCATCGCATACGCTCTTGCTGACACACGCTCCATCTCTGTCTCGTCTTTTGTGCGCCCAGGTCGACTTTGCAAGACTCAAATCTGAGATCCAGCTGTTGGAGCGAAACGACTTCGTCCTGATGAAGACTGAGAATGAACGACTGATGGCCGACGTCGAGAAGCTCAAACAGCGGCTTCGAGAGGAGATCACGCGCACGACGGCCGGGGTTCGTTTGGATCTGAATCTAGAGAAAGGTGCGTATCTACTGAATTGCTCTCATGTTGTGGAATCATTCAGAGCTGATTTGCCTCCAACCCGTTCTTCCTCCTCACACTAACAGGCCGAATCAGGGACGAGTCTTCAGTTCACGCGCTCAAGATCAAGGAAGTCGACACTCGAATCGAGACAGAGATTGCCGGGCTGAGAACAAGTATTCAAAGCGCCAAGTTCAACGTCTTGCAGGTGAGCCTCTTTCTTCCTGCTAGCTTTCCTTTTGCGGTTCCCTGGACACCAATGCTGATCCATGCATCTTCTTCTTGGACTCATCTAGTATCTGGTTGGTGTGGCTACGGGTGCTGGCGCCCTGCTGTTGGCCTATCTGCGCATGTTCAAGTAGAACCTGGTTTCCTCCTGTCCTCCATCACGACCGGGTGTACAACAAGCTATCCATATACATACCTCCATTCACAAGATAGGAGGCCAGAGTATGATCCGGCCAGCGGACCGAAGATTAATGTATTGGAGGCACAAAAGAAAGGCGAGCGAAAGGAGAAAGAGCGAGATATGTACGAGGTGAAGGAGAAAGGAGACGCAACCACGCCATGAAATCTGTTTCTGACTGTGAAATAGCCAACAGCCGGGAAGGTGTCCACGCGATGGCGTTGCAAGAGTGAGTCTGAGCAAGGGAGGAGGCCAGATAGAGAATGTGAGAAAGGCGACTTTGGATCTGTGCAGATTCGGGTTCAGTTTGGTGGTAGCTTTGATGAGTGCAAAATGAGTGAAAGAAATTTGAGTGAGTGTTGATTCGACTGTCGAGTGAGCGTTTGGATCCAAGGAAAGAAAAGGTGAAGTCCGGTCTTGCAGGTTTCGATCGAGGTATTGATGATGGTTTCCGATTGGAGAGTGCAGTTGTTGGTGTGACGCTTTTCCCTGTACACAGATCCGAGAAAGTTGAGGAAAGGGCCGTTGTATTTGACCTGCAGGCTTACAGCCTCCGACCTTCCCAAGCGAGGGCACGACAATCAATGGCGACGTTGGATCTGGTAGATCTTGAGAGACTTGATCTTCCAGTACGCGTTGTCGAGATTGCTCTTGCCAGATTGCAGCCAGCTCTCACACGAGCTGTGACCAGTGTGAGCCGCGCAGCTCTTGTGCTGTCCCGGCTGTTTGCCGTGCCAGACGGCGTCGGAACCGGACCACGTGCCGCAGAGAGTGTTAGTGAAAGTAGCGGTGTGACTTTTGAAGAAATCGTTAGGGGGACAGTGCGTTGCTGGCCATGCAGCGCGAGGATTGGGCCAGCTGGAAGGGTTGGGCTGACCGTCCTCGATATCTTGAGGAATGGAGTCGCGGGGAAAGAACCAAATTCGAATGCCGGTCTTGTGATGCCAGTCCAGAACATGAACACCGCCGTGGTTCTTGTTGTACTCGACGCCGAAATCGCCATTCTGGGTACCGCTGATAGCGCAGCCTGTATCGGAGGTTGCCTCGGCGTCGCAGTTACGAGACCCGGTGAGCTTGGCGGCATGCATAATCATCTGGTCCTCGACGACCTTGCAGCCGGCAGTGGTGTGGATGCTGTATTTGTTGCGGTTCATTCCGCCGACTCCCTCGATGATGTCGATCTCTCCTCCCTAAAGAACGGGAAAATTGTGCTGGTTGAACTAACATGCCATTACAATCAAATAGCGTGCTCTGAACTCACTTCCGGCCAGTTGGAATCGATTGGGACGGTGAAGAAAGCGGGCCATGTGCCGCATCCAGTGGGCATGTGAATGTTGTCAAGGATGATAAGACCCTCAGTGAAAGAGATGTCGGACGAAGGGCGAACGCTGTGATGGGAACCTGAGTGGTGAGGAGCGACCCTCATCATCGCGTGGCCGTCCATTGTGCCAATTAGTCCGGAACCGTGAGCGGAGTCGTGGTCCACGTAGTGGACGTTCCCATGGCTCGGATCTGATCCCGTAAAGAACATCATATCCTTGAAGAAGGTGGAGCCATGATAGGACTTGACAAGGTGGTAATTGGCCGAACGCTCTTCGAGACTGGCGTTGGAAGCCCGCTGAGCTTTGATGATGGCGCCTTTCGAAGCCCTGTGTTCCCTGATGGCATGTGGCCGGTGTGCGAGGGTAGACGAGGCGAGAGCAAGGAGGGAGAGAGTATTGAAAAGCTGCATCGTCGCTTTTCCAGAAAGGTAACTGTAACTGAGAGAAGAAGTCGAAGTAATGAATGAGTCGGTCCTGGATTCCTGGTTGCTGGGAGGGAGATTGCGACTTGATGCAGAGAGAGAGAGAGAGAAAAATGTACTACTTGCTGAAGGAAGGTGGGTTAGTGGGCGGGTAAGCTGTGGATTGAGGAGGGATGGAGGATTGGAACTTGGAAGTGATGGTTGCGGAACTGAAGATGGAGAAAGGGGGGAGAGGGGGATGATAAATCAGAGAACAAAGGGTCAGCTGGACTGTGGAAGAAGAGTCAGCGCGAGGGCAGCTCTTTCTTTCCTACACAAGAGACAGACGCATCGCCGTTCGCCATGATCTACAGGCGGCAGCAAATTGCCTGTGCCATGTACACACGTGAACAGTAGCATTCGCGACCTCGCCTACCTCGTGCTACTTATCCACAGGACAAGGAGATCGTCCATATTTGGTCTGATCGTCACTCGGGGCGCGCAGGCGAGACACAGATGACGGACGAGGTGACTACGTTGCAGACAAGGTAATCACTCACGCGCTGGTGCCGGCGAAGGTGATCCTCGCTTACTAGCGCGGCATTTAGCTGGCTCCAACCGCCGGTAAGGCTTCAGACTTCCCTCTTTTCAGTTTGACTTCAAAAATTGAGACTCAGTAAAAAAGTTTTGGGTATCATGTGTGCCGGTATGAGTCTTATGTGTACCGTTTGTGTCTTATGTGTACCGTTTGTGTAATTAGAGCGGACCGCGTGTACTGCTGTGTGCTTCCTGTGTGTAACATGAAAAATTGGAGCGGACCGGGCAGCGGGCGGCGTGCGTTCACAGCAGGCATGGTCGGTTCATGTGTCCAAATTATTTTCAAGGGTTTTTTTCTACCAGGGGTTTCCAGCTTCCGCGCCGTTCCGCCCCACCCACGCAAAACCTCCGTGTACCACCTCTCCCTCCGAGTGTGAAAAAAACGACGTCTTCCTCACGTAGCGCAGCACCGTCGAAAAGATACAAAAGGTGCACAAGATATCATGGACATGCTAAGACCTCTACTGTGCGTGTAAGAACGACACTCGTAGCTGCGGCTGATCTCCGGGTGGTCTATGTGAAGCGAAAAAGAATAGCGTTGCAAAGGGTTATATACCACTGTCTAGATAATTTCATGTAATGTCCACAGCAGTACAGAGGATAGAGAGTATCGATGTGGTGTCGCAGGTCGTGGGTTCGTCCCTGACCAAATATGAACATATTTTTTTTGGCTAAACTTTCTCATTCTCATGCATCCGCCTTCCACAGATCTTCCACAGATGATACACAGATCAAAGAATGATACACAGATTGGTGTATCACCTGTGTCGAAAAACCGTTATTGCGTATTACCTGTGTATCGGCTGAAAAATACACAGATGACACCCAAAACTTTTCACTGAGATTGAGATGCGAACTATGTACGATACAAGGTCGTCCATTTCCCGAACTTTTTTTTTTCTTTTTTGTGATATTTGATTTCGAATTTTGATTATTGATTATATTGGATTTTGTTGGGTGTTGTGGTCGATTATCCTCTCGGCCGAGCAAACTCTCGATTGTCACATGACACCTTCTTAGGCAGACCCTTGAAATCCAGTGTTTCGATATCATTTTTCTTTTTTTTCTTTTTCTTTTTTTCTTCTTTTCTTCTTCTTTTTTTCTTTTTAAAAATAGACTATTTGGAAAATATGCTGCAGTTAGTACTTAGTAGTTAGTACTTCGTAGTATATGTAGTATATTACGGATCGCCCTTCTGAGATACTCAAAAAAGCCTACTACATACGAGGTGGTTTGCAATTCGCATTTTCGCAAAAGTCTCCGGACACCAAATTTTTAACCATACGTTTACTAAGTGATCGCCTGTTTTGGACTCTCGAATCTCGATGCAGGCATGCAGCTCAAAGACATGGACAGTGGTCGGCTACGACAATAGTCACACCATTTTGGGCGTACTTATAGTCATAGTCTGTAGTCATGAGCAGTTTTGGAAAAATCGAAGTAGTCATAGTCATAATCAGAGTTATCAGACTGTAGTGAATAGTCTACATAGTCGACTATAGTCACAAGAACATGCATAAGAGACTATTGAGACTATAGTTAGACTATTTTGCTGTGAATATAGCTTTTGACAAGAAAATTGCGACCATAAAGTATAGTCAGACTATTCCAGTGAAAATGTCTGTGACTGTACAGTAGTTGTGACAGGGGTGGATCAGGTAAGAAGTGAAAGGAAAGGAAGATGAAGACTGCAGAGAAAGAAGGTTGTGGATAGAGTAAAGGGAGAAGAGAAGGAAGTTCTGGTGGTGGGTGGTGAGGAGATAGATACAAGGTTGAGTGCAGAATGGGCCTGCTTATATACCTTTGAGGGTCAAGTTAGCGAGGAAGAGGAGCGAAGGAACGGAGAGAGAGAGCCGAAGTATTTTGGGAAGGGGAGCAGGCACGAGAAGAGAGAAAGGAAGGAGCGAGGAGAGGAGAAGGCAGAAGAGGAGAGGAGAGCCGAGCGAGAGATTGCCGAAGCCAAGAGAAAGCCAAGAGGCGAAAGAGTGAAAGTGGCCTGATAATCGGGTGGCCGAAATCCGTAGTGGTTGTGGCGTCGATGGCGTGCTCCGGCGTTGGACTTAAAGCCGGCGGCCGAATGTTAAGTCCGAACTGGGGGTCTGTGCCACGGCCGAAGGTCCGGAGCTAGTCGTAGTGAGTACCGAAGGGGATACTGAAGTGGAACCCGAAGTCTGAGGCGTCGGTGAGCGTAAGAAGTCCAGTACCGAAGTGAGTACCGAAGTTTCGGACGTCGGAGATATGGTCGGGGATATGACCAGTGAGTGAACCGTGTTACAATAGTCAAACTATCAGATTCGCAAATGAATGGCATAGCTAATAGCTATAGTCAGACTTTCAAGTCTGATAGTCTGATACTCAGACTATAGTTCAGCTATAGTCGCTGAATAATGTGACTATAGTCGCAATAGTCTGGCTAATGGCTATCACCATTTTTCACCAGAATTAGTGACTATATAAGTGTAAGGATTCCCGGTCTGAGGTAGTCTTCTGAATATGAGTAGACTAGGTATTGGACAGTCAGCCGCGTAGTACCGTTCGTTGTATAGAGACAGAAGTGACGTGCTGCTAGAACTTTGGCCTGTAGCTCTACTCGACCAATCAGGAGACAACTGTAACCAGTAGTCGCGACAGAAGGTAGGTGTGTGTGAGGGGAGAGTAGGGTAGAGAGTAGTGTAGAGTAGGTAAGTGTAGAGAGTAGAGTAGTAGAGAGATTGGGGAGATGGGGAATCAGACTCAGTCGATCACACGGTCAGTGCTCGGCTCCGGCAATAGTGGCACGTTTTTTTGCATAGTCATAGTCATAGCCGTAGGCGTTTTTCGATTTTGGGAAATAGTCATAGTCGAGAGTCTGACTATAGCCGCCATAGTCGGCTATAGTCTCAGATTTTTTTTGCGCGGGCATTTACAACTATAGTCACACTATGATGACTATAGCCGTAGATATCTCGCAATTTTGAGGCAGATTTGCGAGGATATAGTCAGACTATGTTCTGAAGCGGACATAGTGCGACTATGTCAGGCGACTATAGCCGTACAGATCCGACTATGGCAAATTGGAATAGAAAACGCTATAGCGCGACTATAGTGACACCATAGTCTTGGAACAAGGCTATGAATTTATCGTCGAGACTATAGTCAAAATATAGCGGCACCATAGTCGGACTATAGCGCTCCGTCTACCATTTTCGAAAACAACGGGCGACTATGAGCAACTATGACTATAGTCTCACATAGCCTTATGCAACTATTGCTGTCCATAGTCGATAGTCGCCATAGTCACGCCGAGCACTGCACACGGTAGACTTAACTCTGCAATGTTCTGTGATTGCCAAGTTAGGTGTCTGAGGTGTGTGAATAGTTGAGTGTCGAGAACAGAAAGGGGGAAGGAGAAGCTGGGAGATGCCTCTTCTTATACCTTTCAGGTTCTACTCCAGGCGCAGCACAGTTGCTGCGCTTTGACTGCGCATTACTGCGCATTGACTGCGCATCGACTGCGCGTGGCTGTGTGACTGCGCATTGACTGCGCACAGCCACGGATGACTGCGCTTTTACTACGCAGGCTGCTGTGCAAGCACGTGCACAACAGACTTCAGCATGGAGTAGGCTGCATCGAATCCATGTGAAGAGACAGCTATTAAGACACCACTTGAGACCCTATTGTAGTAATATCAAGAATCAAGAGCACAAAGGGCCAAATCCTTACAGTAAGCTATAGTTACACTATCCTCGGCGCTCGGCCCATAGTCATAGTCATAGTCATAGTCATAGTCATAGTCATAGTCATAGTCATAGTCATAGTCATAGTCATAAGAGTGACTATTTGTGACTATGACTATAGTTCCCATAGTCACATGCGACTATAGTCATAAATATTAAATAGTCATAGTCACCCATAGTCACGCCGATCACTGGACAATGACATGGATATGGAAGACGCTGAATGATGGGCCATTTGGAAAGCCTCTATACTGGAGAACAACTTCTCTCTTAGGACATTTCCCAGCTCTGACTTGGAAGATAGCTTGCTCTAAGTGGAATGAGGAAGAAACGATTTCAATTAGTAATTTACTAGGTGATTTCAAACTCCTTCACACCCACCTTACTCAACCCACCTCCGCAATTTTTCTCAATTTTTTGAGTCACATATTCGAATTTCCGATGCTCCTGTGCTAGTGCTAAAAGGTCAGCTAAGAGATGTATTTTAATTTTTAACAGATTTTACTTACCAAGTGTGACTTAAGGTGAAATAGAGGCGAACACTTAGTAAACGTATGGTATAAAAATTTGGTGTCCGGAGACTTTTGCAAACCACCTCGTACATGATACATGGCTACAGACGTTTTTGAGATCTTCCTGTATACGTTCCGCTTTCGTATGCTTAAATCTCAATAGTCAATACTATTGAGTATCAACTATCGTATGACGTACACAGGTACACTACAGTCTATGCTCTATAAGTCTATACTCTATAGTCTAGTCTCTATACTCTATAGTATGAAATTTTTTGACGTTGTTCAACACCGGAAAGCAGACACGACCGATCAGTGGTCACTGGTCGCCGGCTGGCAGTGATGCAACATACTATAGGAAGTATCCTAGAATAGTATACTATTCATAGTATACTATTCGAAAAACATACTATAGTATGTTTTGGTTTTGAGATTTTTTTTCGAAAACATACTATATACTATTTGGTCTTGGGTGACATACTATAGGATGACTTCAGTCCCTTTTTGGAGCTTCGAATTCCAAAAAAGTACTACCACATATCCTCGATCCATACTATTGTAAGATACTAGAACTGTACTACACCAGACCATGGTTCACATGTTTATATCCTTGAAGTGTCCTACGGACTTCGACAGTACCCTTGAATGGTACTCTGTATATCCTTCATACATCCTGTCCTAAGTATACTATATTGCAGTCAGTAGGAATATTCTAGGAGTGCCTGGGAATATACTATGTTAGCACCCAAGTAAGTCCTTGAAATATACTATTTGCGCTGGAAAGTATCCTATAGCTATCATGTAGGATAATAGATATATCCTTTTCTGACTCACGTGATGTGCTTAGTCAGCAAAAAATAACGCTCCTCTCATCTTCCATTTCCCTTCTCACTCCCTCCATTCTGTCAGTTATCACTGATCACACAACTCCATCTCAAGCTTGTACCATCAAGGCCCGGCAATCATCATCAGACCGTCCATCACCGCCGCACTATCTCGTATCCGTTGTCATGAAGCGCGTCCATCCCAACTCCAAAGATTCTGGTCCTTCAGCCAAGCGCAACCAACCGTTCCCTGTCTCCATCAATCCGGACGACGTGCTTACTCCCGAGCAGCATCGTCAACTCATTAAGCACGGAAGAGGTTTGGGATGGCCTTCCGTTGTTGAAATGGACATTGTCCAGCGGGTTTTCGAGCACGACCGAGCCCATACAGAAGCGCTAGTCGAGGACCTTAGTGAGGAGCTCCGGGAACGACCCAACAACTTCTATCTCACCGACCTGCGAGGGAGTGGCTATTACGGTCCCCTACATGCCATCCTGGTCGGCGTGATAATCAAGAAGCGATTAATTCTTGCGGTTCCTACTGCCACGACTGAGTCCATCGCACGAGCTACGAACCAAATCCTCCCGCTGCTCTTTCGGCGTCTCATCCAACAGGACCTGCGCTGCAATGTTGCGCAGGCTCAGTCCGTCTTGATTTCTTCCAGGTGGTACGGCTGCATCGTTTTCCCGGCGACGATGTGGGAACCTCAGCCCGACGAGCCAGCTATCATTTGTGAGTCCGCAACACCTTACCGGAGCTTCTCTCTTTTTGATCTCACAGCCTTTTCCTTCGATGCTCCATATACAGCTCTATCGCCATCACCACCACCAGCTTCACCACCAGCAGAACAGGGAGTTCCACAGATAGCTTCCCTTACCCGACCAGAACTCCCACCAGCAGAACAAGTCGCTCCTCTGGCCCAAACACCACCACCAGCCCCTCCTGGAGACGAACCGGCCGTACAAGCAGAACAGGTAGCTTCACAGGCTCCCCTTGCCCGATCAGCACGTCTCCCATCAGAACAAGTCGCTACTCTGGCTCGCCCCCCACCGCTAGCCCTTCCTGGAGGAGAACCAGCGGTACAAGCAGAGCAGGCAGCTCCCCTTGCCCGATCAGCACGTCTCCCATCAGAACAAGTCGCTACTCTGGCTCGCCCCCCACCACTAGCCCCTCCTGCAGAAGAACCAGCGGTACTACGAAGAGGACAAGTAGCAGCTCTTGCCCGCACACCACCAGCCCAAGCTCCTCCCACCCGACAACAACCAGTACCAGATCCACAGACGCGGCCGATCTGTCAGCTCATACCTCCCATCGAATGGAGGCGCACTGGTCGATACCCGGTTCGGAACGGGGCCAAGATGCTGGGTCGAGGGGGGTTTGGGATGGTATATCACTGCTCCGATCTGCTCAACCCCAGCAGAGACGTCGCAAAGAAGCGTCAGCTCGTATCGGCGAACGAGCCTGACCTTCCACGTTATCTGAAAAGAGAGCTGGACGGGCTAAAGCGATGTCAAGGTCACCGTAACTTCGTCGAGGTTCTGGACATCATCTTCGAACCTAACAAGGACGAGCCATACGTGGATATCATAATGCCCCTCGCACACACTTCATTGGCATCTCTCGTGAACGACAACCCTGGAGGATTGGATCAAGCAGCCGCCAAAACATACATGCACCAAATCGTACAAGGAGTGGCCTGGATGCATCAGCGCGGCTGGCTTCACTTGGATCTGAAGCCGGGTAACCTCCTCATCTTCAAGGACCACACCGTTCAAATCACCGACCTCAGCTTATCTCGTCGGTGCACTGGCGAGCGACTTCCTCAGCCCATTGGGACACTCGGTTACCGACCTCCCGAGGAGCTGTTCAACACCCATTACGCTCACCACTCCATGGATATTTGGCCTCTTGCGGTGATCTACACAGAGATGCGGAGCGGATCTCATCTCTTCGACAACAGGGATCCACTCACCTGCTTTCAGCAGATCATCGATCTAGTGGGAATCAAGCACAGGACCGTGTTTCGAACTCCCATTTTCGACGCCGGGATCGCGGGAGCTGTCGGAGAGGGGAAGATCTTTTGGATACGCGACGCCAACTACGCCAGGCTCTCGCATCTTTCTCCAAATGAGCGAGGCTTCGTTCTGGAAATGATGCGGCTTGAACCGCTGGACCGACCTCGCGCCAGGGATATCATGCGCAGCCCATTCTGGAATTTGGGTCCGCGACCCGATGCTTCTGTTCTGCTTCCCCTCGTGTAGCGGCAGCGAGTCTTGACTCTTGAAATCGAACGTGCGCTGTCAAGATTTGAGTTCGGGTGGTCCGCCGTCCGAAGGAGGAGCGATGCTGGTTTGTGATGTTTGATGTTGATAACAGGACACTTCTAGTACCCATGAAATGCACGACAGAATCATAGTTTTATCCTGAAGCAGTGTTTATATCCTAAATTCATCCTCTTGTACCGTTCTATTATACTACAAATGTCCTATCATATCCTAGAAGTATACACTTCGTTGAAGTTAAAACTCCACCTTTGTATAGTATATTCATAGTCCGTTTGTACTACCTCTGACACGGGCAGATTTGGTACTTACATGATCATGTAAACATCCTATAATACACTTATACTGTCCTAGATGTGTACTATAGTATGAATACAAGACGACAGAGGAAGTACATATCCAGGACAGTTATAGTATCCTATAGTAGATATGTAGGATAACTCCTATACTAGCAATGTAGGAGCATTTCTTTGTCCTACGTTTAGCATATAGTATACTTGTATGATCTTACAAACATCCTTTAAGACAGTTCAAGTGTCCTAGTTTAGGATCTTGTCAGGATTAAAGAAGGCAACTTCGTTGCATACTCTTCTGATATACTACAAGTGCAGCCTAACTATCCTTGAAGTATACTATTAGCATACTTCTAGTATCCTAACATCATGTTTTGACACTGCATCCTTCCTATACATATGATATAGCATGTATCTAGGACTTCACATAAGCTGCGAGAAGGAGATGGACATCGGATCTTCTTTGATTGCTCGTTTGGTACACGCTCACCGCCTTCTGCCTCAAGCCTTGCTGGGAATGCGACGCTTGCTCCTGACCCGCATTGTGGCGATGTCCTTATCCAATTGTGCCAATATCGGAGCTCCGATCGACTTCGCTGTTTGATCCAAGCCGACCAACCGGTCCACGCCCTGGTCCATCCAAGCATACGAAGTGACCAACAAGTCAAGGGTTTCCCCGGTGAGTCTCCCTCGACGTGAGGAACACATTATGCCAGCGCGCGAGAAGATCCGTTCCACGGCAGCAGTGCTACCTGGGACAGAAAGAATGATACGAGCGAGCTTGGCAAGCCGCGGAAACTCGACCTCGTTATCCTTCCACCACTTCCCGGGATGGCCGTCTGTAGTGCGCCATGCTGCAGCGTTGCGGATATAGCGACCGATCTCTTCTTCGGCAGGATCCGCACACTCCACTTCGTCATCCTCCTGTTCAACGCGAGCATCACGCTGTTGCCGGGCAGCCTTCAATGGAGAATCTTTCATCTGGACCTGGATTCTCTGACCACTGTTGTTGGCGGAGGCCGAGGCGGATGGTTTCTTTTTGCCGACCATTTGGGCAACAGCTTCCTTGAGAATGACCGATGCCTCCTCGGCGCGCTCACTGTAGTCGTGCTTGAAGATCTTGAGCCGGTGGTTCGGGTGCAAAAGGGTTGCAAGCACCGTCGCACGATTCCCTGCAGCAAGTTCCCTGTACTTGCCGAGCTTGAGCTTGATGGCGCGTACGGCAGCTGCAATTTGATTGGGCGCTTTCGTGGCATCTGCCGCGACTCTCGTCGTCTCGTCTTGAGCGTCCATACGAGCTCCTCTTGAATCACCCAGCTTGCGTAGCGCAGTGTCCAGGTCCGCACACATGAGTACGTGATACTCGAGAACATCAGTCAAAGTCGAGCCGGAAGTTTGTATAGCCATGGAGATGCGCTCCGCCAACTCCAGTATGGAGATGAGCTGCTCGACGTTGTTCCAATCGTCGTCCGACATAGCAAACTGCTTGTAAACATGTTTCGGGTCCTTTTCTTGCGCGATTGCCCTGTCGATCGCCTCGTGCACGCGAAAAGATGACCGTAGAGTTTGCAGCTGAGAGTTCCAGCGCGTGTCGTTAGGCTTGGATGGGAACGCTCCGTTTGCCTTTTCAGGATGCCGATAATACTCCTTCTCCATGACTTCGCGGAAAGATCGCTGGCGCTCGGCGCTGCGGTGCATTGCCTTCACAAAGCCTTCAACTCGTTTCACTGCAGACCAAGCTCCCCCTGTCCCAGGTGCAGCTCCAATCGCGTCAGCTCCTTCTTCAGCTCCTGTAGCCTCCTCCTCGACAGCGTTGCCGTCCAGGTCCTCTTCTTCCCCAAGGCGCTCGGATCAAGGTTGTCCCCGTCTGCGGTTGCGAACACGAGTTCTGGATCGTCATCATCCTCGCCGACTTCATCGGCAGGCGGGGCATGACCAGGAACCGCGGATACGACTGCGCCAAGGATCTCTCCCTCCTCCTCTTCGTCTTCCAGGACGTCCGAATCGACGACATCAAGGGCTCCCGCAGGATTTCCGATGTCACCTTCATCAACTTCTCCATCAATTCCCGATGGTTCGACGAGCGTTGGGACTGGAATGACCTTCAACTGTGCGGCGAACTTGATACCCATTGCTGCAAATCCGTCACGAATGGCAATGTTCAAATGGTGGGCGAAACACAACACCGCCCAGTCGTCAGCTCGCCATCGAAAGCCGAGACGCTGAGATGCGCTAGGAAAGGATGATGGTGTGGGCGTATGGGTGGGCGCTGCTTGGTATATCGTCGGCGATGGGTTTTGGGACTCCTGGGTGGACCCTTCTGCGGCGTCCTCGGTTTCGACCATCAGGCATTCAGCGATGGCGATCACCTCTGGCGCACGATCTTCGAATTGTCGCTGAAGAATTTCTGCCATCTTGCGGTTGGTCGAAGCCGAATCACTGACGACTATGCCGGACCACTTGTCCTCAAGACGGAAGTCTTTGATAGTGTCCACCAAGTGGCCAGCAAAGGTTGCACCAGAGTGACGCTTGTCGAGAACTTTGAACGACAGTAGAACCTCGCGATATTTCCAGTCGCGGTCAACGAAGGAGGCTACGATAGCCAGAAACGCGTATCGAAAGCCTCGCATGGTCCAGGCGTCGTGCTGAAGTGTCACCAGTGAGTCGTGTTCGTGCAGCAGACGTTTGATCTCCTCTTTCTGCAAATCATTGAACTTCTGAAGATCGGAGCGAACCGTGGTGCGACTGACACAAGCCAGTTCCGCCTTTGGGTCGATGCAGCGAATTTTAGCGAGGTGTGCTGGAGATGCCATGTTGGTGAAGGGCAACGCATTCATCACGATCTCGATCAGACCCATTCTGCGTATGAGGGGAACGCTGACCGGAATCTGACCGGAAAGCCATCCCATGACTGCAGGGCCCCGGTATGAGGATCCAGCGACGTCGGAGACTGCCACATCGGCGGTGGCTTTCGCTTTGGCGAGGGGTTGATCCGGCTGTGGTGGGTGGTACGGCTGTACTCCGGAAGTTTTGGGCTTCAAATTGTAAGCACAGATCTTGCGATGCGAGCTCAGGTTGTTGTTCTTGCTCTTGGTGATGGAGTAATCCCTGCGGCAGTATAAACACTTCCACTTCTCCCTCCAGGCGCCGTTCGTCTTCTTCATCTTCTTGAAAGTGAAGCCGTAGTAGCCGTCGGAGAGGGGTAGCCCGTCCAAGGAGCGCTGAGCGGGCTTGCTAAGCTTAGGCGGCCTTTGTCGCTTCCCCTCGTCACTGCTGGAGTCTGATCCTGAGCTCGTGTCATCCCCGTCATCTCCGCCATCACCCCCATCCCCACCACCGCCGTCGAGTCCAGCTGCGGCTGCAGTCCGCTTCACACCACGCTGAGAAGCAGTGGTCCTTTTAGTGGCAGCAGCTTGGAACTCTATCGTTTCCTGGGCCGTGAGCTTGGAGGCGGGCTTGTCTCGAGTCTTCTTGGACTTAGTCTGGCTTTTGCTCCTGCTCTTTTCCTTGCCCTTTCCTTTGTCCTTCTCTCCATGCTTCCGCTTCGGCGACACCTTCCTTCCCTTCCCTTTCGTGTCCTTGTTGGAGGAACGTCCACGTTTTCGAGGACGACGGGTAGAGTGCTCGGAGCCAGTGTCCGAAGAAGCTTCGCTGTCCGAGCTGCTGTCATCCTTGCCGGATCGTGAAGGAGATGAGGATCGTTCCGGCGTCGGCCGCGACGGTTTGCGCTTTGAAGTCGACGGTCCTGCTCCGTCATCAAGCTCGAAGTCCCTGTACCGAGTTGGGCTCCTGGAGACGCGACGACCCAGAGGATGAAGGTCGTTTTCTTTCCCTGGAATGAAGAGCCCATTGCCTTTGGGCCTATCGCCCTTGTCCTCATTGCGTTTGGGCCTATCGACCTTGTCCTTATTTCTCGGAGGGTCATCGGTCACCTTCTCGTCACGTCGATCCTGTTGCTGAGTAGCTTCAACCTCCTGAGTCTCCATGAAGTCGATGTACTCGTCCCACGTCTGACTTCCGGTAATTGCATCGAGGACTACCTGGTTCGACTGGTGACGTATCGGAGGCTGGAGGATATCAAATTCGGTTCGGCAGTCAGCTCCTGTTTCAAGTCTGCGTTGGTTTGCTGCTTTGGGAATTGAAGCACTCGGTACTCACCATTTGTTCAAGAGGATCATCTCCTCCTGGCTCTGATTCCATGATAGCGATACGGACAGTATTGTACTCGCGAAGGACTTGGCGATCCATCGGAACCAGCTTGAGGGCGGCGTCGAATTCTTCTCGGTTGATCTTGCTAAAATGATACTGCGCGACCAGCTTCAGCGCCTGGGCTTCAGCTTCTGGTCCTACAGCTTCTGTCATGCTTGCAGTTCGTGGTATGTGGGGCGTAGTTGATGATGGAGAGGCTTTCCACGGCTTTGGGTGGTGTTGTGGAAGTGAAGGGATGATGGCGAGAGGGTGGAGTTAAAAAGGAAAAAAAAAAAGAACTCCTTTAAAGTTCCACGTGATCGTGTGAAAAAAGGCATCCTGGATACAGGAGATCTGAAAAACTCGTTGCGCATTACTAGAAAGGACACTTGTAATGCCGTCATATTACACTTTAAGGATCCTACATTTGGAAAAAAAAGAGGGTTTTCAATCCTAGGAGGCTTGAAGCCTCTTGGATAATATACTAGAAGTGTACACTTTTATGTTCCTGAAAATCAATCAGGAAAGGTACTATATAGGATACTAGAAAGGGCATACAAGTGTACTATATCAACATTTTATACTATAGTATACTAGAAGGACATAGTATATACTATTCTTATACTATAGGAAGGAAGTCCGGTGTTGTCTCAGAAACATACTATATACTATAGTATGTTTTGCCTCAAAGTGGACATACTATAGTATGTTCTGCATCACTGCCGGCTGGTGACTGGTCGGCAAACGTTTAGACTTTTTTAATCAGACTTTCGAAAAGTCTAACAGTCTAGACTTTTTCGGGATTAGACTTGGACTTTGACTTTTTCGCGGCAAGGGCAGACTAAAAGTTCAAACGGTCTGAAAGTCTAACACTGCTTTGAAATGTCAGACTATCGAAATATCAGACAGACTTATTGTCCAATAGTCTCAAAAATGCTTAGACTTCTTTGGCCATTTAGTTCAGTACTCACACCCCTGAGCGACTGTGTGACTATAAGTCTGGTCTTTTGTGACTTAAAGTTGGAATTGAGGCTGAAACTTTAGAAACAGTATTTTTAAAACGGCCAAAAAAACTGGCGTTTTGGACTTTATGTCATATCATCTAGACTTCCAGTGATGAAACTCTGAATAAAGTCAATGTTTGGGCCAGAAAGGTGTGTTAGATTTTGAGTCTGACTTTGTGACTAAAGTCTACACTTGGACTTGGACTTTTGAACGTTTGGGAACGTTAGACTTGTACTTGGACTTTTAAAATCAAAAAATGTTAGACTTTCAGTCCATGCCGACCACTGCGACCGATAGAAAAAAGTGGAGGAGAAAATTACATGGTCTGACTCTACTAAGGTTGTCCATGGAGCTAGCGCGGAGCTCGGGTTTTGCGGACTCCGCGCTCCGCCTCCCGGAGCCAATTGTTTTGGAAATTTTTGATGGACAAGTAAGGATGGTCCCGGAGTAGGCCCCGGAGCTGGGAATTCCAGAATCCGCGGAATCCGGGGTTTACTCCGCACGGAGACGGAGCGCGGAACCGGCTAAAGAGCTCTCGGAATGCCTTCATTTCCCCCGGAGCAAATTTGATTGAGGATACAATTTTTCCCCGGAGCCAGAGTAACCTTGTGACGAGCAGCTCAAAATCCTCGGAGCGCGGGGCAATCTCATCATGATGGAAAATTTCCCCGGAATTCTGCGGAGCAACCCCGGAGGTAGATTTGTAGCAGTTGACGACCCACCTCGCACAGGAGCAGTGGCGGCTTCTGCTGCTGTGGAGGTAGCTGTAAACGTAGATGGAGCAGAGAACATTAGCTCATCCAGACATTCTGTATAAGCTGAATGGTCAGTAAGAGAAACTTACTAGGTACTAGTTGAACATTCCGCCTCCTTGTCCTCGATTGCGTCCTCTGCAAGTGTCTCGTCCACCAGTGTTGTCGACTGCGCATCCGAGTCCTCCTCGTCTGAGCTCAGCTCGGTCAGATCGACGTCCATCTCGTAGTCTGTAGTGATAGCAGCGTGGGATTCAGAACCATGGAGTGTTTGCATCGAGAAACTCACTAGGTACTAGTTGAGAACATTCCGCCTCCTTGTCCTCGATTGCGTCCTCTGCAAGTATCTCGTCCACCAGTGTTGTCGACTGCGCATCCGAGTCCCCCTCGTCTGAGCTCAGCTCGGTCAGATCGACGTCCATCTCGTAGTCTGTAGTGATTGCAGCGTGGGATTTAGAACCATCGAGTGCTTGCATCTCAGCTCATTTTCAGTCACGTGATGTCAACTAAATGAAAAAGCCGCCTTTTTACGGCCGAGAAAGGCAAGAGGTCCGTGCGTGTCCGTATTCGTGGCCGTTCATGGTCTCAGTACTTTTTCAGGGCCGTGATAATGGTTCACATGATGATCTTAAGCTGCGGAAGATCAAGTTTCTTCCCCCACAAGAGGTCTTTCACGATCTCAGACTAGTGATTTTCAAACCCCGGAATTCCGCGGTATTCCCGGAGTTCGGAGCACTTTTGTCCGGTCAGACCAATTTGTCCCGGAGTCTGGAGCAAATTTTTACAGGGAGCCCAGCTCCGGGGAATTTCGGAGCCTCGCCGTATCATGTTGGCGAGGATTCCCCGGAGACGGAGCTAAGCTGCGAACAGCCCAATTCCGCGCGGAACTTAACCCCGAAATCCGGGCCCCTGAGATTTACTCCGGGATCATCCTTAGTCAAAGAACGAGAATGGCCAAGCCGAGTCCGAGGCGATCATGGTGGCGAAAACTTGGGCGTCAAAAGACTGATGGAGCAGAAAAGAGGTGAGAAGAAGAGTTGAAGAGCTGTAGGGCAGAGAGAAGTACTGATTAGCACCTTATGTATCTTGTCAGGTGACAGGTCCAGACCGAGGGTCTTTCATTCAAGGAACATCCACTCACAATCAAAGGATCGAACGACTGTGGCCGGACCTTCGAAAGTGGACGGTGTCGAAGTACAAGTCATGGCTCGAGTATCTTGAGGACTGCGGTGTTCTGGACTTCGAGTCGGACATACACTTGGTGGCCTTGCACTTTGTGTTCTTTCCGCAGCTCAACGGAGCACTGGACCACTTCGTCGGGATGTGGAACCACCACAAGGTTCGAAGCAAAGGAATGGGTAATCTGTCACCAGAGCAAGTATACGCTTTAGGTAAGTCTGAATTCTGAATTTCGAGTCCTGAACATAGTATTGGTCACTGGTCAGTACTCACTGATGTGATCGCGTCTTAAATATAGGAGCATGGGATGCCGCCCGCCGAGGATTTGACGTCGGCCTGTTGGATCGAGAGGAAGAGACGGAGACTAGGCTGGCAGGGGTGGAGGTGGTAGGTATTGATGGGTATGGGCCTATGGGGTTGATGAGACTGGTCGAGCTGGTGCTGAAGAGGAAGAAGAAAACTATGCCGGACCGCATGTTGAAGTTGATCGGATCGAGGAACGTGTTCCTCCAGTCTTGAACTTGGAAGAGACAAGGCGTGAGCTCCAACAGCTACTTCCGGTTCCGTCTTTTCCTCCTCCAGAAGACTTCTGTCTTGGCGCCTACTTGGCGGTGTTGGAAGCACTAAACGAGATTTTGTAGAGGAATACCGAATACGAGACGTTAATGAGTCAGCTTCCAATCGTTTCTGGGCTAGCAACCTCGGGATAACTCACTGTGCGTCGGGAGCTGGAACGTGTGTGACGTTGACTAGGCTGATGCTGTGGTCCGAGCGAGGTGTCGGCCGGAGCGTCATCGCTGTCTGCGAGGATGGAAGGATCCGTGAGGGTGGAGTTGTCCGAAGCAGATCTGGTGTTGTCGCTGGACAGTGACATGTTTGAGGTGAGAGTCTTGTCCGGGCCGAGGTTGACGTTGTTGGCTAGGTCGTGAACGCCGTCGCTGTCGCTGTCCGATCCGGCCAGGCGTAGACTCTTTGACGGCTTCGTAGATGCCATGACCAGCTCAATGTCACTGTCGGAATCGATGGACTTGTCTTGATATCAAAGCGTCGCTGCAGATAGAAATGAAGTCTCTGTGTGTCAGAAATAGACTCAATGGAACAGGGAACTTGAAGCAGAAGTCGCAATGTAACATACCTTTTTGACCCTACAGCCGCTCTCATGCACGCGGATGATATCCGACGTGAAGGTGTTCTGGCAGCGAGAACACTGCTTGAAGCTTGAACACTGCGTCCGAAAGTGCGTCCGAGTCGGATTTATCTCCGTTCAAAATGTCGAGGAGATCTCGGTTCTCGCCGTCCTTGTGATCCATGTTGGAGAGGATGTTATCGTAAAGGTCGCAAATAAGATCACTCTTTACGACGATAAAGCATTATTGGCCGGCGAACTTGGTTTGGAGGCCTTGAGCATCGAGAAAGTCGACGGGACTTTCGGTGGTATCCAGAGTCCGGAACCTGAGGTCGAGTTGCTGAGCGATGCAGACCTGAGAGCATCAAAGACATGAGCGTCAGCTGTCAAGGTCCAAGATAGATGCGTGTGAATCAAGTGACAGGTCACGGGTGTAGTACTCACTCATAGCCATACTGTCCCTCCGTACACAGCATATGTCCATGTGCCTTGAACTCCTCCGCGACGGTGTTGAAGACAGTGAAGGATGGTCCCGGAGTAGGCTCCGGAGCTGGAATTCCCGGAATCCGCGGAATCCGGGATTTAATTCGCACGGAGACGGAGTGCGGACTGCGGAGCTGGCTGAAGACCTCCCGGAGTGCCTCAATTTTCCCCGGAGCAAATTCCGCGGGTGAGGGCAGTTCGTCCCGGAGCCCGGAGTAGCTTTCTAACGAACAGCTCGCAATCCTCGGAGCGCGAAGTAATTCGATCGTATTGACGAATATCCCCGGAAATCCGCGGAGCAACCCCGGAGCTCATATTTAGTCACGTGATGCCAAAAAATGAAAAAAGCCACATTTTTACCGCCGGAAAAGGCAAACGGGATCCGTGAATCTCCAGTTTTGTAGCCGTTCGTCATCTCAGTGCTCGTCCAGGGTCGTAGGAGTAGTCCGCGTGATGATCATATGCTCCGGAAGGTCAAGTTCCTTCCCTCAAAACAGGTTTTTGATGACTTCAGACTGATGATTTTCAAATGCTGGAGTTCCGTGCTCCGGAGCCCCGGAGCTCGGAGCGCTTTTTTCCGGTCAAAACAATTTGTTCCGGAGGACGGAGCAGAGTTTCACAGGGAGCCCAGCTCCGGGGAATTTCGGAGCGTTGCTGTTAAGGATGTGCACGGAGCTTCCCGGAATTTCCGGCTTCCGGGGAGGAGCTCCGAAGCAATTCCGGGGCTTTAAGCTTTTCTCAGGCATTCCGAATTCTGGATAAATTACTTCTCTGTTAGGCGCATAGCTCCGGGTTCCGGGAAAAAACCTAGTTCCTTACTTCTGCAATTCCGGCTCCGTCAGAATTAAGGCTGTCACAAATTTTTCATTCCGCATTCAGCAGGTCCCGGAATGCGGAATTCCGCCGGATTCCGAGAGATTTTGGGACTCACTTCTACAGTCAGAAGATCACGTAGATATCGATCTTAATCGACTTTGTACTCATACATAGCCTTCATGAAGGCTCTTCCGAGCTCTGAATGGCTCATTTGATGGCCAACACCGGTCTATTTGCTGGTCTCCCGGTCTAAAATGTGCCAAAGAGACCACCCAAATGAGGTTTCCCAACTATGAAACTCGGTCACGGAGTCTCATCATTAGATGAGACCCCATGTGAGACTCCTCATCACGTGACCCCCGGGATCTCCCGGAATCCGGCGGAGTTTCGGGAAAATGAACTTGTTCCGCCATGGATTCCGTATTCCGCATATTCTGACGTGGGTTGCCCATGACAGCTCCGGCTTCCGCATCACCGCCCACCGGAAATTCCGGCTACCGGGTGAATAGCCACAAATTACAAATTTGTCAAAATATTGATTCCGCTTCCGGGGAACCCTCGGAATTGGCTTCGGAGTCCGGCGGAATCCGGAGAAACAAATTCCGGGGCGAGCTCCGTGCACATCCTTAGTTGCTGTGTCAGGATCGTCCAAAATTCCCCGGAAACGGAGCCCAGCTGCGAACAGCCAAATTCCGCACGGAGCTCAACTCCGGATTCCGGGCTGCGCAGATTTACTCCGGGACCTTCCTTAGTGACAAAACGCACTCCGTCGGGATTTATGCGGAGCGCGGAGCCCGATGATGAGCGTTCTTCAAAAATATGCGAGCGCGGGCCGCGGAGTCGGCAACTTGTCATCGAAATTTTCATGGAACTTCCGCGGAATTCCGACGGAGCTGAGAGGTCACGTGACAGTCAAAAATAAGGGTCGCGTGACCTCATTACGAGTGCGCTCCGCCGGAATTTCGCCCAAATTCCGCGGAATCGTGCGGAATGTTGGGAAAATGAGCAACTTTAGGACACAACAACGGCATGGATTATGGAACATGCACATTTGTGCTTTCATAACTTTCAAGAGGTACTTTGATCGCAACACAAACCGTGGAGGCGATACTAGGGCTGTTCACGCGTAAGCCTTTTCCTCGCTTTCTTTCGCTTTTTGCTCCCTTTCTTCGCTTTTCCTCGCTTTATTTCACCTGGATTGGCGAGAATAAGCGCAACATTTTGGTCCGCTTCATTTCGCCAGCTTTCGCTTTCTGTCGCTTTTTTCGCTAATTCTCGTCAAGCTGTCGCCCACTGCACTCGGGTTTGGAAAGTCACGTGATCATCGTTGGGAATTAATCGGGGAAAAAACCAAACCAGTGCGCCGATTTGAACATCCGGCCACCACTTTTAGACCATCTGTACTGCGGTACTGCCACTATGCTATCAAACCAGCACGCCTATCAAATACTCCTTTTTGTATATAACCCACCTTGCGCGGACTGGGCCGACTTTCTTCCAGGCGTTGCCACGTCTCCGTCACAACCTGAGACCAAAAGATAAGACCTGATCCACACCTGCAATTGAACTTTCAAAGCATCCCAGGGTAAATATACATATGTGTGTTATTGCGGTCGGGGCGCTGCGCTACGAGGGGAAGACTGCGTTTTTTTTTTGGGATTCTGTGCGAATGTTGGTTCCCGGAGAGTTTTGGAGAAGAAAAGCGGAGAAAAGTGAAAGAAAGCGAGAAAAAGACTTACGCGTGAACAGCCCTACTACTGATAGATAAAATCTACAAAATTATTTCATGTTGACCACCCCGGCTCAAGCCAGATCTCACTTCAAACTCGCACTACTGGACTGTTGGTGATCTGAAACCGACCGTTATTTCTGCATCGGAGTAACAAACAAAGCGCGGTTCCGGCGCACGGGCCATCTCTCGGCCGAGAGCATAAAAGGGCCCGATTCGAAAGTTCTCGATGGTTTCCCGTACAAGATTGGATGCTGAGTATGGGACAGACCCGATCTCCATGTGGCGACGTTCTATCGCCGAGAAATCGATCTTTCCGATTCTAGCCTCAAGCACGGACCACCGTCTGGTATCACATTATGGCAACCGACACATCATTCGATAGACTTTCGAAAGGTACCACATTGAAGGCAATCGGAACAGTCATCGAGATTCGAGGTTGATCGTTCCCAGCAGATATCAATCACGGAGGATGGGACATGGCCAATTGCCAACAATTTCGGGGCCGGACAAAAGCGACTCGGGATGTTGGCCCGAGCTAGAGAAGCGGAGAACATCCTCACCGGAATTAGCTTAAAAGAGAAAAGCTGCTTTGCCGATTCGCGTCGAGGTGATTACACTGGTGGCAGCAAGCTTGCTGTAGATCCCTGCCCTGAGCTTCATCAGCTGGGGATGGATGTCATTTTGAGCATGAATCGAAACGAGGCACGTGTGGAGGTCATATCTTCTCAGATTAAGATCGGTACGGGCTGAAAACTCTCGCAGACGAGGTTTGGAGCCTTGCCTCGGACGCTAAGCGTGAAAAGTACCTTCAAGTATCGGCGAGGAGGAGCAGGCCGGTGTTATGCAGCGGAGAATCTACCACCAGAAGAAGCACGCCGGCTGAGAGGCGTATTGTTCGCTGTGAACGAGGATACAAAATGGACCCAACGCCGATGCCTCCGTATCGTACCCTTCCAGACCAACGGAACAAGCTGTATGCTGTCTTGGAACAAAGATTTCGACGCGGCACTGGTAGCCGGGCTTCACAGCGTCGCAAACAAGGGAATGGGGAGACCACGAGTCGCCGCACCAGAGTTCAGACCCATCTTGGCCAGCCAAAAACGACTTCCGCATGAGAGGAGGTACACACTTGGATCATATCGGCTTGGAGTTCCTTCACAGCAAGACCACAGAATGGCTTCCATTACGAGCTGCATCAGCAATAGCTTTTACCGAGCAAGCCCTCGATTCTGTGTGGACACCTGCTCAGAACGCCTTGCACGCGCTGGCTAGGGCGAAAAACATTGAGCCCCCACCCAGTATCGGGCTGATGCTAGTTCCATCAGCATTCGAAGGCAAGGTGGCCCTTTGCGCCAAATGGGACGAAAAGGAAAGGCGAAAAGCCAAGGCCAGAAAGTCCACAGCAGGATCAAAGCCCTTCAGGCTCTGTGGCTATTTTATCTCCCTTCGCATGAGTGGTCCCCAACTTTGGCTGGACGAAGACCAGGCCAGTGCAATGGGATTGCAGGTGGGAGGTGATATGCCCAAAGAACTGGACCGCAGAGTACACGACAGAAAAGTGGGCAGGGCGGAATCGCAGCTAATCGAGTACCAGGTCAGAGACTGCGGCAGTGCAGGGAATACGTCAATCTGGATGAGAAAGGCGAACGGTCCCTGAGTGGAAGTGAGGGGCCCTGGAGCAGGTGAGGGAAAAAAGATTCAGGACAAAACGGCACTCGGACACTGGTACGCAAAACATGCGAAGAAAGAAAAGGAGTCGGAGAAGAAGGTCAGGGACAAGGCAGCTGTGGCAGCAGGGAAAGCTTAGCTGTGGATGTACTGGAAGTACCAGTATGGCAATTCAAGAGTTGTGTGATTCGATACGGGAATCATAGTTGATGGAGTAACAGGTCTGCACTTTGCACATCCAAGACGGCGGCAGTGCAAGACCCTTCAATCAATCTGGATGAGAAAGACAAATGGTCCCTGGGTGGAATTGTCGCAAAACGACCGACGCAGATGGTGGATTCAGCTCAACAGCAGGCCTATCTTCTGATCTTCAGATCCCTTCTATTGTCACCGCCTCCTGCCTGCAGATCACGCCTTTGTTACCGCCGCTCAGAATCAGGCCACAACCAGAACATCTTCTTCTGATGCCTGAAGGCCTCCCTTTCCTTTTTGACTTCCTTTAACCGCTTTTCTTGCTTTTTCCCATGTGTTGAGCTCTTAAATACGGTGTGGCCTTACTGTCGGGTCCAGGATCTGATTTTTCACGGTCCGGGACTTCAGCTCATCAGAGCCCGCTATTGCCAATACCTTGGTGTTGGCGCTCGTGACCAGCAAGCGAACGTTGGCTGGGCTATTAAGAGACATACCGCTCTGTTTACTATCTTTCTGTCTTCCGTCACAAAATACTACTTCTGGAATGATTCTGCGTATAGCACTCTCCTGGCCTTCCTTAGAATAGTGCTTGGACCATCGCAAGAGTGGAGGCATCGTCTCCGAGATGCTGACTCCCGGACGTTCCCCGAGTGCCGCGTCAGAATTTGCATTAGACCTCGGTTCGATCTGGAACACCCAAAAGATGGAGAAAAGCTTGATTTCGCTCCGTAACTATTTTATGAGATGAAGGATTTGCCTTGAGAATGTCCGTCTCATTCGCTCCATAGTAGCAGGAGCAGTAGATACCAAGTTCTATCCCACGTTGCGAGCTCGCTTCCCAGTCCTAGCCAGGCTTTCCTTGAACTTGCTTCTGTCTGAGAAGCCCCGTGACGTTAGGGAAGGTCTCGCCGACCTTGGCTGGAACACAGTGTCAGGCCACGAGGCAAGTGCATGCGCTGCGGACCACGATGCTTGGTGAGATAGATTCAGATTTGTGGTTGCGGGCAAATGGCAACTATGAGCTCCCTGGCTATTTTCATGCAAGGTCTGATCTTGTAGATCTACATCCACACCATCTCACGTCAGTTGGGCAAGGGAGAAACGAGGCCACGCCCTTCCGAGAGACTCACCTGATGGGCGACACCTGCCGGAACTTACACGACCTCACCTACCCGTTGATGGATGACGTGAGCCCGGCACTCCTGAATGATGCAGGTGACCAGGTATCTTCTCTGACTCGTCTGACTGCTGTCATATGATTTGGGTGACCATAACTATCACGTAAAGTTTTTCCAAGATTATTTGGCTTTCACCCTTTTCACCTCTTATTCAGGATTAGCTCTTGCAGGATTTCGTTGACAGAGTGAATCAGAGGACCTCCAAGACCTTCCTTAGATTTTTTACCTGATGATACCCCTTGCATTTTTCTATTTCTCCTTGCGCTTCTTCCTTCGCTTCTGCGCCTTTGATCCGTCCGGATCCTCTTCTTTTCCGGTTTTCTCTATTCATTCAGCGTGTTCTCGCGTGCTTGATCGATGCTCAGTCAGACATTGCTTCCGTTCTGGGGCGGTCAATGAAGCGAACATTGAGATCCAAAAGGTACCTCCAAAAAATTCACCGGCGTCTCGGCGAACAGCCGTCCGAGACGCGGAACCTCTGGACGTGTGGGGAGTAGAAGCCGCGCACACGACTTCGCTGGCATTGCATTCCCGATCTGCCGCATCTTCTCGTTTGAAAATCGATTCTGTTTTTCGGTATATTCTCAACGGCGTGGGTCCCTCATCTGGCCCGCGTACAGGGCTCGCAGGTCGGGAGAAATGATAACAAAAGGGTCGGCGCTGTTCCCCACACTGCCCTCCTGCGTAGTTGAGAACTGGTGCAGGATGCAGATATGGCTGGTCGAGGTCGATACTTCGCACGATTAGGTCGAAAAACTCCGAATTTCTCTGCAGTAGATCGACTGCCAGGACTGTCCACGACTCGAATGTAAAAGGTGATGTAGTTTTGGTATGAATGGTGTCGACCGGAAAGGGGCATCGCTGCTCGGCAAGACCCATGAATATGGGTTCTCCCGGAAGAAAGGCCCTCCTGCGGTCAAGAACCGCTGCGCAAGGTGAAAACCTAGCTTACGTATCAGTGCCGGGTCTGGCGACGGCGGTCGACAGGCATATGCCACAAGTTCGTCCCTTTCCTGATTTCATCTCGTTGAGTTGACGGAGGGCAGCATTTGTCCCTCCTTCATCTTCTGAGTTCTGACATTGTTTATTTTTCCGGCAGCTCAAAACGAACTGGCAAGAAGGAAAAAAGTCACAGCAGAGCCTGATGGTTGGAAGCAGTTGCTGAATGTAAGTGACCCTGATGACTCATAAATGCGTTCTCTTACAGCTGAGTGTTCAGCGTTCGAGCGATAGATGGTAATAACAATGACACTCTTTGCACTGCAGACGTCGCCGAAGTACAAGAAGTAGGCAAAACCGAACTTTCGAGCACTACGCGCGCTTGGATCTTCATGAGTCTGGAATCTGAAGCCTATCAGGCGACAACTCTTCGCGCTGATAGGAAAAATCGCGGTGAGATTATTCAGTTTCGGTATATAGCGAGACGGCGACAAATCTTCCTCAGTAAGAACTCTTTTCCTTCTAATTAAAATTTTTCTCTAACACTACTTCGGCTAGCCCTATGGTTAGATTGCTGGTCACCGGCAAACTCTGACCCAGCCCACCTCCTCTTGAAGCGCTCTTCTTCATCGGACACTGGATAGTGAATAGAGTGCAAGCAGAGACGGGATTCGGAAAGATCTTGCTCATGACACCTTCGGGCTCAGCGCAACTGTGACCGAATCAACTACCGGCTGCGGCACTCTTGTATGTCGGTCCTTGCCGATGTGCAGATACCTGTTGCTTTGCGGCTATACCTTAGTCGATATCCTTCGCCGTGTGTTCTTTGAAATTCTCGTTCCGGCTCCGCTTCCGCTGCTTCGTCACAAGCCATTCCACGTCCTGTCATCCCAGCTCTTTCTCGCTTTGGCAATGTGTCTCAGTGCTTCCGTTCCGAGGCGGTGGATGAACCGAGCATTCAGATGATTTCATCGAGTGCACCCAATGAGCGGATTTACCGGCGTCTTGGCGTATAGTCGCCCGAGACGCGGAACTTCGGGTTTTGAAAGAAGAGGAGAGGGTGCCCATGACTTTTCCGGCATTGTATTCCCGACCCGCCGCATCTTCTTGTTTGGAAATTAATTGTGTTTGTTGGCATGTTCCCGACGGCGTGGGTCCCGGGTCTGGCCCACGTACAGGGCTCGTA
Source organism: Tilletia indica (assembly GCA_001689995.1). Taxonomy (NCBI): domain Eukaryota; kingdom Fungi; phylum Basidiomycota; class Exobasidiomycetes; order Tilletiales; family Tilletiaceae; genus Tilletia; species Tilletia indica. The sequence goes on from MAPW01000079.1 coordinate 176,172, forward strand.
GGTAGGTGGAAATGATGTAAATGGACGGGTCGGTGCTGCACTTCATGCTCCCTACTGTGCAATTGAGGACTGATGCGGGACCCAGATAAGGCTGATCGAGATCGATACTTCGTATTATGAGGTCGAAAAAGTCCGGATTTCTCTGCAGCAGATTGACAGCCAGGATTACCCAAAGGGGCAGTCGACTCAGATGTGAAAGGTGGTGTAGCTTTGGTATGAAGGGTGTCGACTGGAAAGGAGTATCGCTGCTCGGCGTGACCCATGAAAATGGGTTCGACCGGAAGAGAGGCCCTCCTGCAGCCAAAAGCCGAGCTGGAATGTGAGCCCCTAGCTCACGTATGATGGACATGTCTGGCGGCGGCAGTCGACGGGCGTACGCCACAAAGTTGTCTCATTGTTGATTTCATATCGTTCAATTGGCCATGGAGAGCTTTTTCTCGTCCTTCACCTCAACATCTTCGGCGTCATCGATTGGAGGTAGATAGAAAAACGGTCCGACATATCAGTCTGCCAAGTGCCTGCTCTTCAGTTTGAGAGGTACGCAGATTACAAACACGGCTGCTGAGTGTTGAAATCTGGCGTTATGGAAGCAAATGGGCTGCCAGAACGGCCCAAAGTAAAAGTTGATCTGCGTGCAAAAGCTAAGAGCTTGGCATAAGCAATGTTGACCATAATGGTGACTCGGTGCGAGGGCGATCCTGAATGCAGGATTGCGCCGTCTGGGGGTTCGATTCGAGGAGGTGGTCAACTTGGTACGGCAACAAGAGTCACCGTTGACCTCAAAATCCCCGGGGATCAGTCAGATCTTCATCAGCCCTATCCTTTGATCATCATCCGCCATCCGGTGATACAACTCCAGACTTTTCTGTCCTGGCTCGATATGCGTTCAGTGCTGTAAACAAAGAATTAAATAGCGGGGCCCGATCAGCTGGTCCTTCGCCGCGTTGAGAGCCTCAGAAGCTGCCGGCTTCTAATTTTTATTCCATAGCGACGAGCTCCTTCATCCTTGTAAAGAATAAAGAATATGGAAGGCGCGTTTCCATTGAGGAAGGGGGGGGGGGGGGCTCGGAACAAGAAAGAAAAGATGGTAAGGCCAAGGCACGAAGGCTTGGGATTATGAATGATCTCAAACGACCGCCTGAGAAGCACGCGGCCTGTGATTTGTCTTGACGGTGAGGATCCAGAGGTGATTAGAAAAAAGAGGGATCGCTGGCTTTTACTCACCAACTTTTGGTCTGCCGGCTGAAGGGGGACCCGGCATGATTCCGGAATTTCCGCCTCGACAAGGCACTACCTCGAGGCTGATGCGGTGCCAGGCAATCTCCTAGGAAGGGAAAGGACAAGTGTCAGGGCCCGCCATACCTATGGAAGCAAACTTAACTTATCCCTTCTTCCTCTTTCGCTCGGTGCCGGAGCCTGACGCTCAGGCATGATTTCGCCCTGCTCCGCACTCTTGATGGTGAGAGAGTAAGTAACCGAATCGCCCACGTTCACGACCCTCGCGCGAGGCGCCGCTGCCACTGACGCCGCTCGCATGGAGACGTCCCCAGCGCCACCTCGACCAAGCTCGATGGCGAGGATGTTGATATCGACGAGACCGGTCGCCGAGATTGTCGCCGGCATGTGTTCCTTGAAGATGAGGCGATTGAGCACGATCGTGTTGTGCTGGCTGGCGAGAACCGCCAACGTGCGGGCTGGGTGGCCGTCCATCTTGAGTTCGACGGTGACCGACATTGTCGGTGCCAGCGCAGCCACGTAAGAGATGGAAGCAATCACAGCGTCGCGAGGCGAACCCTGAGAGAGGGTGTGCACGACATCTGGAGAGAGCCGGTAATCCACCGAGGATGCGACCAAGGGAATGCAAGACTTGTCTGTGAAACAAAGAAAGTGAAAAGCGGGCGGAAAAAGGAGAGCGAAAGGTAGGAGAGAAAGGGAGGTACAAGGGTAAGCGATGCTGTAAAAGAGAGTGATAAGCAGATCAGCTCAAGTTTGGAGCCCTTTATCTTTATGTACCTGATTACTTGCAGAAGAGTCAGTCAGCTCGCATCTATCATATATGGTTCAAATCAAATACCGGGCGATGGCGCAGTACCAAGTACGAACCGGATGATGGTTTCCGTCCAGCAGAAGTGACAGGACAGTGAGTGTTAAATCTCTTATCTCTCACGCACCGTCATATAGCCTCCACCATACTGCGATTGAGTATGGATGAACGCGGCATTCACCTTTGCCAAGATCGAGTTTCCCTTCAAGCCAATGAGTGGCTATAAGACCGGAAGCTGAGCGCTGAGCCCCACTTCTGCGCGGCGGAAAGAAAAAAACCGGCTGCTGCCTTCTTGGAGCGAGGCATGGAGCACTTTGTTCCGGTCAAGCCAAAACCTTCCGCGGCGCGGATCATGTAGCAGATTTTCACAGGGACTACCGGACTAGGGAGCTCAGCGCCGGGAAATTTCGGAGCGCTGCTGTGTACCAGTCTGGGTGCTAGGATAAGACAATTAAAGTGTGTGAAAAATGTGGAGTTGTCTGGAAACTGTTAAGTACATCGAGTTGTAATTATCATGGAATACATGTCATGGATAACAGTTAACACATGACAGTAGACGCAAATCACAGATTAAAAAAAAAAATCACCGCTCGAGATCATCAAGGCTCCTCGGAGCTTCCCAACCTCCCTGGTCTCTTGTCTGCGATCGTTGCTGTAAACAAAGAATTAAGTACAGGGGCCATTCGATCGTATTGACGAATTTTCCCGGAATTCCGCGGAGCAACCCCGGAGCTCATATTCAGTCACGTGATGTCAAAAAATGAAAAGGCCACATTTTTACGGCCGAAAGAGGCAAACGGGGTCCGTGAATCTCCAGTTTTGTTACCGTTCGTCTTCTCAGCTCTCGCCCAGGGCCGTAGGAGTATTCCGTGTGATAATCATATGCTTCGGAAGGTCAAGACGTCTAGTCCCTTCCCCAAGAACAGGTTTTCGATGACTTCAGAGTTCAGACTGAGGATTTTCAAACCCCTGAAGTCGGCGGAATTCCGTGCTCCGGGACCCGGAGCTCGGAGCCCTTGAAATCAATTTGTTGCGAAGTACAGAGCAGATTCTTACAGGGAGCCCAGCTCCGGGAAATTTTGGCGTTGCTGTGTCAGATCGTCCAAAATTCCCCGGAAACGGAGCTAAGCTGCGAATAGCCAAGTTCCGCACGGAACTTAAGCCCGGACGTACCCATTTGTCGTGCTCATGAGCTTCACACATGATCATCTGCAGCGTCGTCGAACTCATCATCCAAAAGCAAAACTGACGAGGAACCGTAATCTCGACATCAGAGTGTCGGCGGGCGGCGGCGCCAGCGGTGTCTAAACTCAAAATTTTCCCCACACTCACGCTCTTACATCTTGATCTTGCTCGCTCCTCCATCTTCCCTTTCTCCGCCTTCTGTTCAGTTGGTTCTCCAGGCCCCTCCCTCATTTCCCTTCAGTTGTTCCCCCATCTCTGTCGTCTTCCTCTCGCTCTCATTGTCAGATTTGTTGTTTCCTACGTGCTTGTTCTCTCCTCCTGAAACTAACCCTAACCCTGACCTCCTCCTCCTCCTTCTCTTCAAGATCTGAGCGGCGAAGACAGAGTTCAGACCTCAGCGGCTCACCGCTTAGCAGACAGTAATGCTCATGGCTTGATCAAGCAATACACATGTCCATTACTACATACTCATGCCTGAAGGAGAGGGAGACCCGTATCTCTAACGTTTGTAGAGCAGCATAGCATGTCAGAGCAGTCGCACGCTGGACAATGGGCTATGTCAGGCACCAGTCTGTAAATATAAAAGGCTGGTAATGCTTGGAAGATTCCCAGCTTTCGATACCACTCATCACAGCTCCTTCCTCTTTTTCTGCACCCCAACTCAGCACTCACAGTCTCTTACTGATGCCCCGACCTGACAGTGACTTCCTCGCTCTGATCCATGCTGCCGGGGTCAGCAGGCCGCTCACATGTCGGCACCCCCAGCACAGGTTCCCTTTCCCACGATTGTGAACCAACATATTGACGCTCGCGGAGGCGGAAGCAGGGTCGGCACCGGCAACGAGCACAAGACAATCGACTTCAGTCGATATGTTGAGCTCTTCCAGGCGAAGCTCGAGGTCGAAACCCAGCTTCGGATTACTCAAGCGGAGCTCGAGACGCTCAAGTCCGGCCGCAACGCGCTCAAGGGAGATCTCAAGGCTACCACAACGTGAGTTCGGACTTTTTAGACTTTTTGCATCAGGTTCTATTTGCTGACTGTTGCGCTTTGCTTCTTGAACTTATAGCGTTGGTCGGAGTGCGGAGACCAAGGCTATCAGCGCCCTCAAGGAGGAGAAGCGGGCCTCGGAGAATGCTATCAAGGACCTCAAGCTGTGAGTATTTCCATATCCCTCACTCCTTTCCATCCCTTCACCCTTGCTAACCTGAGTTCTTGACTTCTGGTTTTCAACATCCCAGTGTCCACAGCGAAGAGCGACTCGGCTGGTCGCGCGAGCGTCAGGAGCTTCAGGCCTCCCTGGAGCTCTACAGGAACGCCTTTCAAGCCTCCGTCCTTCCCCTGCCCGCCGAGCTTCCAGCTCTGTCGGGAGCATCTCAGCGTCACGCCGGTTCAAGATCATCCGTCCTGACGTCGAAGATCCTTGAGCTTAGCCATTAGATTTTTGTTTCCTTTTTCCCGCACGATGAACTTCTCTATCCTTCCGACCGACAGATCCTCTAGTCTTACAAGTTCCACTTCAACTATATCCCTGCTCTTCGTCTTTCCCCTCCCTGTCGACGATCCTCTCCTCACAATCGAATCCTGTGTTGTTGGCAAACGGTGTTGTTCCATTGCCTGATCGTTGTCTCTTGATAGTTGATGATATGTACAAACGAATGTAGCAAGTTTGGGGAGCTTGGGCGGGGGCGCTTGGGTTTGCTGAGGATTGAGGCGCGACGATGATCTATTTTCGACCGGTGGAATGGAGATTCACCGTCCCTTGTCGTTGGCCTGTTCCTTTCGCTTGAGCGCACGCTTCGTTCAGGGAATACACCCCTGGAATTCACCAAACCTTGACTTGAGCCTCCCTTTTTGCCAGCTGTCACGTTGTCAACTATCAGCCACCTCTCTTTATTTTTTGCTCGCAGGCTTGGGATTATGAATGATCTCAAACGACCGCCTGAGAAGCACGCGGCCTGTGATTTGTCTTGACGGTGAGGATCCAGAGGTGATTAGAAAAAAGAGGGATCGCTGGCTTTTACTCACCAACTTGCAGTCTGCCGGCTGAAGAAGGACCGGGCAAGATTCCGGAATTTCCCCCTCAACAAGGCCCTACCTGGAGGCTGATACGGTGCCAGGTAATGTCCTAGGAAGTGAAAGGACAAGTTTCAGGGCCCGCCATACCTATGGAATCAAACTTAACTTATGCCTTCTTCCTCTTTCGCTCGATGCCGGAGCCTGACGCTCCGGCATGATTTCGCCCTGCTCCACACTCTTGATGGTGAGAAAGTAAGTAACCGAATCGCCCACGTTCACGACCCTCGCGCGAGGCGCCGCTGCCACTGACGCCGCTCGCATGGAGACGTCCCCAGCGCCACCTGGACCGAGCTCGATGGCGAGGATGTTGATATCGACGAGACCGGTCGCCGAGCTTGTCGCCGGCATGTGTTCCTTGAAGATGAGACGATTCATCGCTGGGCCCTGCGAGCATTGACAATTCTCGTCACTCTCATCCAAAAACATCACTCGGGTGGGTACAGCGAGTACGAAGATGGTGGACCGGGACAGCAGAGGAGCCAAACTCGCCAGCATGAGCACGACCAACGACTGTAGGCGCTTCCTTTATACCCTTTAAGGGATTCAAGCGGTGTATTTTATTGTCAACTAACACCCCGGAACCTTGCATGGGGAGGAAATAATCAGTCCATTCGGTCAAGGGCCTCGAGCGGCGTCTGATAAAGGTGAGTCTGCACAGTTCTTATTTTCTTGTTTTCTTTTCTTTTTGCCTGCTAGCCTAACCAGCGCCGGAAAATTTCGGAGCGCTACTTGGACCAGTCTGGGTGCTAGGATAAGACAATTAAAGTGTGTGAAGAATGTGGAGTTGTCTGGAAACTGCTAAGTACATCGAGTTGTAATTATCATGGAATACATCAATACATGTCATGACTCATGGATAACAATTAACACATGACAGGAGACGCAAATCACAGGTATTTAAAAAAACTCACCGCTCGAGATCATTAAGGTTCCTCGGAGCTTCCCAACCTCCTGGTCTCTTGTCTTCAATATCAGCGAGCAAAACCTGCGAGCAAAAAATAAAGAGAGGTGGCTGATAGTTGACAACGTGACAGCTGACAAAAAGGGAGGCTCAAGTCAAGGTTTGGTGAATTCCAGGGGTGTATTCCCTGAACGAAGCGTGCGCTCAAGCGAAAGGAACAGGCCAACGACAAGGGACGGTGAATCTCCATTCCACCGGTCGAAAATAGATCATCGTCGCGCCTCAATCCTCAGCAAACCCAAGCGCCCCCGCCCAAGCTCCCCAAACTTGCTACATTCGTTTGTACATATCATCAACTATCAAGAGACAACGATCAGGCAATGGAACAACACCGTTTGCCAACAACACAGGATTCGATTGTGAGGAGAGGATCGTCGACAGGGAGGGGAAAGACGAAGAGCAGGGATATAGTTGAAATGGAACTTGTGAGACTAGAGGATCTGTCGGTCGGAAGGATAGAGAAGTTCATCGTGCGGGAAAAAGGAAACAAAAATCTAATGGCTAAGCTCAAGGATCTTCGACGTCAGGACGGATGATCTTGAACCGGCGTGACGCTGAGATACTCCCGACAGAGCTGAAAGCTCGGCGGGCAGGGGGAAGGACGGAGGCTTGAAAGGCGCTCCTGTAGAGCTCCAGGGAGGCCTGAAGCTCCTGACGCTCGCGCGACCAGCCGAGTCGCTCTTCGCTGTGGACACTGGGATGTTGAAAACCAGAAGTCAAGAACTCAGGTTAGCAAGGGTGAAGGGATGGAAAGGAGTGAGGGATATGGAAATACTCACAGCTTGAGGTCCTTGATAGCATTCTCCGAGGCCCGCTTCTCCTCCTTGAGGGCGCTGATAGCCTTGGTCTCCGCACTCCGACCAACGCTATAAGTTCAAGAAGCAAAGCGCAACAGTCAGCAAATAGAACCTGATGCAAAAAGTCTAAAAAGTCCGAACTCACGTTGTGGTAGCCTTGAGATCTCCCTTGAGCGCGTTGCGGCCGGACTTGAGCGTCTCGAGCTCCGCTTGAGTGATTCGAAGCTGGGTCTCGACCTCGAGCTTTGCCTGGAACAGCTCGACATACCGCTGGAACTCGATCGTCTCGTGCTCGTTGCCGACCCTGCTTCCGCCTCCGCGAGAGTCGATCTGTTGGTTGACAATCGTTGGGAAGGGAGCCTGTGTTGCGGGTGCCGACATGTGAGCAGCCTGTTGACCCCGGGCAGCATGGATGAGAGCGAGAAAGTCACTGTCGGGTCGGGGCATCGGAAAGAGATTTGTGAGTGCTGGGTTTGGGTACAGAAAAACGGGAAGGAGCTGTGATGAGTGGTATCGAAAGTTGGGAATCTTCCAAGTATTACCAGCCTTTTATATTTACAAACTGGCGCCTGACATTGCCAATTGTCCAGCGTGCAAACTGCAACTGCTCTGACATGCTATGCTGCTCTGCAAACGTTAGAGAAGCGGGTCTCCCTCTCGTTTTGGCATGAGTATGTAGTAATGGACATGTGTATTGCTTGATCAAGCCATGAGCATTACTGTCTGCTAAGCGGTGAGCCGCTGAGGTCTGAACTCTGTCTTCGCCGCTCAGATCTTGAAGAGAAGGAGGAGGAGGAGGTCAGGGTTAGGGTTAGTTTCAGGAGGAGAGAACAAGCACGTAGGAACGACAAATCTGACAATGAGAGCGAGAGGAAGACGACAGAGATGAGAGAACAACTGAAGGGTTATGAGGGAGGGGCCTGGAGAACCAACTGAACAGAAGGCGGAGAAAGGGAAGATGGAGGAGCGAGCAAGATCAACATGTAAGAGCGTAAATGTGGGAAACATTTTGAGTTTAGACACCGCTGGCGCCGCCGCCAGCCAACACTCTGACGTCGATGATCACTAGTATATGGAACATCTTTGCTTGGTTGAAAAGGTTTGAAATTAAACTTGGACCCTGTCCGCCCTGGCTCCTGGGCGCTGGGCCGTGGAGCATTGAGCCTCAGGCCCGCATCCAACACGCACACGCACGGACATTTCCATTCCGTGGCCGTAGCGTGGGGCGGATTGTAGGCAGTCGTTGCTCCTCTTCTGTGGAACTGGGTACTTAATGTTTCAGCTTATTTCGACTAACGTCCTTTGTAGAGCAGTCTGAAGCAGGCCAACGCCGCGGCCAAGTGGCGCTGCTTACTAATTCAGCAGACACTCATTCCATAGATAGAGCCAGCAATGACGTATCTGAGTAGCACAGAGTGCGTTGGGCCCAGTGGCGAAAAGTAGCCAGTACGGCTGCTGCCCCTGAGCCCAGAAAGACCCGAAATGATGCGCCAGAGCCAGGATCCATTACGATCTCAATCCTTAAACCGACCGCCCCGCCCAAAAGGCTATTCATAACCTCACGCCATCATCCCTGATGCAAATCCGAAGGACGCAGGTCTAACGAAGCGATGGCGCGGAAGACCTCAGAAACACCCAGACGACGGTCGACGAAACCCATCACGTCAAACACAGCGCGGTTGACCGGCAATCAACCCGGACGACAAAATCGTCAAGATTAAGGGACCGCGCGGTCGGACCGGTTCAGCTCTCGTGCTGGATGTTCGGCTGCCGCTGCTTTCTAAATTAGGCCATTAGGGATCTGCTCTACGTACCGCCTTTGCATGCTCAGCAGTCGCACTCCAAGAATGCATCCAAGCGCCGACAGCCGCCGCACCTGTTGTATCTCTCTTTCTGTGCCGCAAGGTTCTCTCTCCGCAGCATCCCTCCGAGTAACGTACTTACCATACCTAAGATTTGCCCAAGAATGTACCTACCCAAAGCTTACGTACCCATGCCAACCTCTGAGGGTCGGCGTGGGCGCAGACTGGCGACTGCAGTCGTGCAGAACCAATTGACGTTTTGATGTAACGTGAATCTCACTTGTAAGATCAGTAATCACACTATCGGTCGCAAAACTCACATCAGCTGGTCAAGACGGGACATCGGAGGTCCGAGGTTGTAGTTTGGAGCAGGTCAGCACGTTCAAGTGCTCGTGACGTCGTAGAGAATGAGAGGCAGGAGGTAGGAGAGGGTGTGTAAGGAGGCAATGTATCAAGATCCGGACTCTCGAGGATGAGATTTGGAAAATGACTTCAAAAAGATGACTTTTGGTGAAAGGAATGACCACGAATTTGGGGTCCTGCCGAGATTACTCGAAATGAAGGCCTTGATGCAAGGGTATGATCCAAGTAAAAAGAAAAAGTCTCGTGGATCGTGCGAGAGGGTGAGAGAAGTGAGAAAGTAGGGTCGAAAGAAAGGAGGAGTGTGTCAGAAGCGATAACGACGAGGGACTTGAGAGTCGATGAAAAAAAGGTAAGAGCAAACAGGAGGGTTTGGAGATTTCAAGGAGGAGAACGAACGGGTGTAATAAAACGGAGAGAAAAAGAAGACAGGTGATATGTTGTCATGACCCTGTCCTGACATACAGCCAGCGTATCAGAGCTTCAACCGGTTTCTTCCTCGGCTCCGTCTTCGGCCCCGTCCTCGGGCCTAAATCTCCGCCACCTTTCACATCCAACTGTTCCACATCATCACCTCCCCAACAAATCAGGCCTCGGCCCTCGGCCTCGCCTTAACAACTCACCAGAATGATCTCCTGCCTCTTTCTCGTTCTGATGTTCCCAAATCTTCCCCAACAATTATCTTCCTCTTCCCATCCGCTTGGGTATAAGTAGAAACCTGTTCCCTCCTACATGTACATAGAATCCCCCAAGCGACTATCATTTTATCACCCTCACCTTTTCCTTCTTCTTTCCTACCCTTTCTACACATCTTCCCTTTCCTCTTCTTACCCTTCACATATATCACGATCCAGACTCTCGAGGATGAGATTTGGAAAAGAGCCTCTGATACGTTGGCGGTAGCCTGTATGTCAAGACAGGGCCATGATACACTAGAATGGTAGGAAGACCGGGTGAACGAGGCGTCGCGCGGTAGGAAAATCAAATTATCAGCACTTGCAAGTTGCAAATGACTTTCAGTTTCTAGAAGTTATTAAATGTCTGCGAGTTGCGACGCCGAGTCTGGTGACTTAGTTGGTATGCGCTACTGCGCCTCGACCATTACATTCCAAGTCTACTAAATGTTCTAGTTCTGGCCAGTGATCGGCGTGAGTGCGTGACGATGGGTGACTACTGACTATGACTATTTATGACTATAGTCGCATGTGACTACGAAAACTATTAAGAAGTAAATTTTTTTTTTAAAAAAAAAAAAAAAAAAAAAAAAAAAAAAAAAGTGGGCAATTATCAATTATTTGCACAATGGTAAGTAGTATTGCTCAGTCGTGAGGATTTTGAAGAAAAAAGTCTTGGACTTATAGTATGAGTGTACTGTGCAGGACAACTGTTGCTACATATGTTGATTGTAAATTGTTCATCTGCTTTGCGTTTTTTATATTTTGGAGGGTTTGACTTTTCTTCCACATGTTGCACGTTGCACATCTTCAAAAATCTGGATATAATTGGTGCTTTGCGGTGCGGGAATTTCGGCGATTCAAATTGCGGGTCCTTCCATTTATCACGTGACTCCCACAGCCGACCTCCACATTCGAGACCGCAGTTTCCAAAAAAAAAATTGATCTTCTTGACTTCAAGCTTCAATCCACGAGCTCAGCATTCAGAGGCTCAACGCTCAACGTCCAACCCCGCCCCCAAGTGAAGATCAACGATGCGTATCCAACACTGCAGCTTCTGCAGCGGGCCCATCTACCCGGGCTCGGGCATGTGCTTTGTCCGCGGCGACTCCAAGGTATTCAGTAAGTGGACTCCTATCTCCCTCATACATCGCTCTGGAGAACTGAGCTCGCCTCTCCTTCTCTCAGCTTTCTGCAAGAGCAAGTGCCACAAGAACTTCAAGATGAAGCGCAACCCCGTAAGGTTCGCTGGACAAAGGCCTTCCGTAAGGCGGCAGGCAAGGAGATGACTGTGGTAAGTAACCTCACCCTCGTTAAGGTGGTCCCTCGCCATTCCTCACGACTCCTGCAAATCCCATACGTACCATGCTCACTGATCTTCTTCCTTCTCCTTTCACAGGACTCCACGCTGGAGTTCGAGAAGCGGAGGAACGTACCAGTACGATACAACCGTGACCTGGTGGCCGCCACCTTGGCAGCCATGAAGCGCATCCAGGAGATCAAGGCCAGGCGCGAACGCGCGTTCTACCGCGCCCGCATGGCAAAAGCAGGAAACACCAAGGCCGCCAAGCGTGTATCCAATCTGGCTGCTGTCAATCGCGCGGAGCACCTGCGCGGGACGATCCGTGCGGACAAGGAGCGGGCTGTTGCGGAGAGGGAGAACCTGGAGCGCGTTCGGGTCAAGGTGCAGGAGAGAAGAAAGGCTGCGAAGAGCGCAATGGTCAAGGGGATGGTCAAGCCATGTGAGTCTCACATAGACGTCATTCTCTCTCGACGCACAGCAAGTCTTACTGACTGAATTTTGTCATGCTGAACGTCCCAACAGGACCATGGACCTCGATTGAGCAACGCGTCGCTCTTCTTCCCCATTCTTCTGCTCGGTTCCCCGTCTGTGTATAATGTACTGTCCCTTCTCCTTCTGTCATCTCATACAACTCTCCATCTCATCCGTCGTCATGGACGTCTACTGCCCCTCTCATCACATCCCCGTCTCTGCGTTTCTCTCCTATCACCTCTCGGAACTTTTTGTGAGACAATCAAGCGACCCGCAAGGCAAAAAAGAAGATGTGACATTCATAAGACGCCCCAGAGCTAAAGCAAGGAAGAGGACGAGCAGTGTCAGTATTGTGAGACGCGTCTGCGCATCAGCCAAAAGGGAGGGACGCACCTTGAATGTTCGATCTGATTGCCCGCTGGCCAGATATTGTCCGTCTGTCAAGTCAGAAAGAAGACCAGCGATCAGCAAGCGAACATCCTGCCCATCACTTTTTGTCGACACCAGAGGCTGCATGCTTACCTGCACTTGCATCGACACTGATTGCCTTCACGTTGGCGCCCTCGATGTTGTCGCTCCCCAAACTCCGGATCAATTGCCAATCATCCGCACTCCACACATTGACCTTCCCATCAAACCCAGCACTGACCAGGTGCAAGCCCGTCCTCGCGATCGCAGCACCCGACGCCATCTTGGTATCACTGCCTCCAAACATCGCTGTAGCATCTGTTCTCCACCCAGGCTTGTCCTCAGCATCCTCCTCTTTCATACTCATCCCGTCCCCATTTCCGTTCGTCTCCTGTTTGATCCGAGGCTTGACGTCCTCTTCCTCCCCATTGCCATCGAACATCGACACCACATTGCCCTCTTCGTCCAGCTCAACTCGATCCCGCGTAACTCCCGCCCCACGCCCACCCTCATTCTCACTCCGCACCCAGCGAACATCGGAGACCGACGATCGGTGCGCAGGGATGGTGGACACGCTCTTCAGATTCCGAATGTCCCAGATTCGGATGGTATCGTCGCCCGAGGCTGTGGCGATCTGGTAGCCATTCGGACTGAAGTCGAGCGAGAGGATTTCCTTGCTGTGGCCGTCGAGAACCATGGCGCTCCGGCCTGTACGCATGTCCCACACGCGTCCGATTGCATCAAGACCGCTGCCACAGAAAGAAATGAAGGAGAAGGTCTTCAATATCGCGGATTCTCCTCCCTGTATAGATATGGGTTCAAAACTCACCCGCTCGCACAAAGGGCGCCATCGTCCTGAAATTCGATCGCGTAAACTTCCTTGCTGTGTCCCTCTTGCAACAAAAGTTCCGTTTGCGTCTCGATGTCCCATAACCTCCACGTCCCATCGAACGAGGCTGAGCCGAGATAGGAGCCCAGAGGATGGAAGGCGACTCTGCATACACGCGCAGTGTGGCCCTTGAGGGTATATATTGGCCGATCACTGTTCACAGGTCAAGAAGGAAGGCGTTGAGAAAGTTCTTTCTGAGTATCTGTTATTGGAGGCAAAAGACTCACCTCTCCAGATTCCACAGACACACTTTGCAGTCCCCGCCCCGCTCGCAAGATTGACGCTACCAGCACTCTGCGTGAGCGTGGCGCGGGGATGCCATGCAATCCCTCCAATCTTGTCATTATGTGCTCGCAAGGTTCGTCGCTCTGTTGCGGATGGGATGTCCCAGAGCTTGAGGGAGCCCGACCAGGCGCCTGTGGCGAGCATGGATGAGTCCGGGGAGAAGCGGACCATGGAGATTTGACGCTCTGCTCCAATTTGAGAGCCGAGAGAGGTGAATTTCTGGGGAGCCAGAGCCAGACTTTCTGTTGATCAGCGCACTCGGAACTCGAGAGTATATCAAAATTATGAAAGGACTTACCTTGACTGGAGCAAAGACTTCCTTTCGGACGGCTACGATGCGCGCAAGTGGGACGGTTGCCTCTATTCTTTGCCGTGCGATACGTTTTTGTGCGCGCTCCAACGAAAGCCAGGCCATCCTTTGCCGTGCCTTGACCAATGCGTCTGTTCCCTCTGTGTAGAACTCCTCGTCCTGTATGTTAAGCACGGAACAAGTCAGCGCACTTGAGAATCGTTGTCGTGAGCAAAAGGGGGGCCACTGACCTCATCACCATCACTCTCCTCCCCCTCCTGCGTCCCATCATCAACGTCCATTCCCTCCGCGCCAGCCTCACTCCCTGCTCTCTGCGGCATTTCCGCGACGAGGACCTTCAAACGATGTCTCCGATCCGCCTCCCGCTCGCCAAAGAGCGTGATGGGCTGACCCATCTCGCGCAAGCGCTGACGAACATGCAGATCATTTGTGGGTACGGCTACGGTGCGGATTGCCTTTTTGTGTTCGAGAGAGGCGAGGAGGGCGGCTTGTTCAGCACGGGCGCGGGAGAGGGAGTCGGGATCTTCTTGACGGTAGGCGTTGTCGGTCTCTGTGGGGAGCGGGGAGAGAGAAAAAGAATCAGCGTGAACTTCCTTCTGTGTTCGAAAGAGAAGACGTACCTAGCTCGTCAATGTCGAGGCCCGAGGGCCCTTCCGCGCTGTAGTCCATCCCTGCTGTACCGAGGCTGTTGATGTTGATGCGCTGGTGATGGAGGTATGGATTTTGGAAGGTTTATGCGATTGGGTTTACCTTGTTGCGGCAGATCTTCGCATGATCATCGGGCGCCTTCTTGTTCTCTTGAGCTTTTTGTCTGTGCGTTCGGGTCGGGATCCCAAAGTTCGGCACCTTGGCTCGAGCGGGCCCTTGCTTTTGGGAAGAAAGCTGCAGGGGGGGTGGGAGGGGGCGGAGATGGTCTGGACGCTTGTGACGCTGAGCGCTGAGCTGTGGAGCGGGGTGCTTGGGGCGATGGTCGGGGGACGGGGCGGGATGCTTGCTTGTGTGTTGCTTGGATGTATGCTGGATGTATGCGCTTGTCAGGAAGGACGGAATGCGGAAGCAATCGACGAGTGGAAGCGTGGAAGGTCACCTCGCATCTTCCTCTCCTTCCACGACCATTTCCCTCCCCACTCACCATCACACACCCACCCTTCCACCCCTTCGCAGACAGCGCGGGATAGAGAGAGAGAGAGTCGCGCGTCGTGTGACTGGTAAGCAACCCACCCATTACTTTACTACTCTCACTGCAGGAAGCACCAGCGACCTCGGCAGCTTAATCATGGTCGACACCGCCCGCGCTCAGGGCCTCAGGGAGCGAAAGCCCCAGAGCGCCGCTCTAGCAACTCAACAAGGCAACGACGTGCTCTCGAACGGGGCCAAGGACGCGTCTTCCAAGGTGAGCACGATCCAGCGACCTCTGACATCTGTACCGAAAAGCTTTGAGATTCTCATCTTCACTCATTTCTCATCTTCCCCTCCAACCCCTCTGCTCTGCTCTCCCCCCCACTCTCTCTTCGGTCAGAAGTATCGCGCCCGCGCCGTTCCAAGCTCCACATGGTGGGACGACAAGGACTGGGCCATCATGGCCGTCCTGACTCTCCTCGGTGCCGCCCTTCGCTTCTGGCAACTCTCGTGAGTACTAACGAGCTGGGGCTAGTCATGGGGCCAACGGTTCAAGCTGATGCATACGAGTCTACTCCGCATTCCAGGAACCCTCCCGAGGTTGTTTTCGACGAGGTCCACTTCGGTAAATTCGCAGCTTACTACATTCGTCGCGAGGTGAGGGCCGGGCCGTGACGATCTTCGAGTCCTTTTAGACGCGCTGACCTTTTCGCCTGTCTCGGCCTTCCTGCAGTACTTCTTCGATGTTCACCCTCCTTTGGCAAAAATGCTTCACGCTGTACGTTCGAGTAGGGCACCGATGGCTTCCGATCGATGCAAAAGTCTGACCGTTTCCCCCTCCTGTGCAAACAGCTCGGCGGCTGGCTCGCAGGCTTCGATGGCGTCTTCGAATTCGAAAACATCGGTGACAAGTATCTCAAGTTCGGCGTCCCTTATGTTCGCATGCGCTCCACTTCTGCCATCATTGGCACGCTCCAGGTGCCCCTCCTCTACGGAATCATGCGCGAAACCGGCATGAATGCTGCCATTTCCGCCTTCACTACCTGTCTCTTGATCTTTGGTGAGTATGCGACGCGTCTTCTACTTTGAGATTTCACTTTTTCGCGTCTGACGCGCTTCTTCCATCCTCAGACAACGGCCACATCACCCAGTACCGTCTCATTCTGCTCGACGCGCCCTTGACTCTGTTCATGATGTGGTCATTCTACGCATACCTCCGTTTCTACAAGCAACGCTACAAGTACGTGTTTCTGGGCTGTGTACTCGTCGCGTCATAGTTTGCTGACCTACGCACTCGTCACACGGAAAACAGCGAATTCTCAGCAGGGTGGTGGACATGGCTCTTGGCGACAGGCGCAGGTCTGGCTTTGACCTTGGCCTGCAAGATGGTAGGCCTCTTCACAATCGTCACTATCGGAATTGCCGTTTTGGCGGATCTGTGGAGGCTTCTTGATGTCAAGCGCGGTCAGAACATGGTCAGTTTTGCTTCCGTGTTCCCGCCCGCAGCGTCTAGTGAGCTGGTTCATCTGACGCGTCTTCGGCTTACCTGCAGCAACACTTCGGCAAGCATTTCGTGGCGCGATCGGTAGGCCTCATCGTCTGGCCCGCATGCATCTACCTCTTCACTTTCTGGATCCATTTTGCCATTCTGCACAAGAGCGGACCCGGCGACAACTTCATGACTCCTCAGTTCCAGCACACTCTCAAGGGCAACCCCAACCTGCAGTTGAGCAAGCGTGAGTACTGAACACAGTACGCGTGTTTCTCGATCTTTGGGGGCTCATCACTTCTTCACTCCCCAGGCGTCCACTACTACGACCGCGTCATGTTCAAGCACAAAGGAACCGACGCGTACCTGCACTCTCATGCTGAAAAGTATCCGCTGAAATATGACGACGGTCGCATCTCGTCTCAGGGACAACAAGTCACAGGCTATCCGCACAACGACACCAACAACTGGTTCCAACTGATCCCGACCAAAGCTATTCCCGAAAGCCCTGCCAACGAGCGCGCTGTTCGCAACGGCGACGTTGTTCGTCTGCTTCACGTCAACACGGAGTCGTACCTGATGACCCACGACGTCGCCTCCCCGCTCACCACGACAAACACGGAGTTCACCACCACGCCTGCGAACGAGACAGCGACGTACGACAATACGCTGTTCGAACTGCGGATTGATGACATTGCTGAGAGTCACAAGAAGTCAGTGGCTAGCAAGGCGGATCTGATCCACATCATCCACATGCCCCTCCGAGTCGCTATGTCGACGTTTGAATCCACGCTGCCCGAATGGGGTTACAAGCAGCAGGAGATCAATGGCAACAAAAACGCGCTGGATGTGAAGTCCATGTGGTCCGTCGACGAGCTTATTGTCTCCCCAGGTGAGTCCGAGAATTCATGGTTCGTCATTGCGCGTCTGAGCACCGAGGCTCAATGAGCATCTTGGTCAATATTTCACAGATGATCCGGACTACGAGGAACGCGTCAAGCCCAACCCTCCGCGAGATGTCAAGTCTATGAACTTCTTCAAAAAATTCGTCGAACTTCAACTGCAGATGCTCCACCAGAACAACCTGTTGACGAGCTCTCACCCGTACGCGACCGGCCCAATCAACTGGCCTTTCGTTCTGTCAGGCATTTCCTTCTGGACGGATGAGGAGAGCAAGAAGCAGATATACTTGACGGGAAACCTCGTCTCGTGGTGGATCGGCGTGCTTTCGGTCTCGATCTACTCAGGCATCATGGTCGCTGATGCACTCGCCCGCCGACGCGGCACCGAGCCATCGAACAGAACATCCGTCGTCGGATGCATAACACCGCCGGTTTCTTCGTCATGGCCTGGTTCTGCCACTACGCGCCGTTCTATCTGATGAATCGACAGCTCTTCATCCATCACTACCTGCCTGCGCACATCTGCAGTTGCGTTGTTGGCGGAATGGTCATCAACTTTGTCGCTAGCGAGACGATCGAAGGACCGCTCTCTGAACCCGGCCCGCTCTTGCTCTCCTCGGCGCCCGAATCTTCGGCCCCAGCCCCCTCATCGTCAAGTGCTGCTGCCGTTGCCGACAGTGAAGCCAAGGCGCTGGGACTCTACCCGCACGGACCGAAGAGCAAGCCCGAGCCACTGACACGCAACCAGCTCACGTTGGGTGCGCGACTCGTCATGTTTGTGCTCTTGCTTGCGCTGATTGCCGTGTTTGTCTGGATATCGCCGTTGACGTACGGTACACCAGGGATGACGCAGGAGCAGATCAGACGGAGAAAGCTCATGCCTGGATGGACACTCCACTTCGCATGAAGTGGAGCTTCGTCAGGGTGGGGGCTGGGACTTTGGAGCAAGGTGGACCACGTTCCTCTGCAGGGACCTGGCCGGAAGGAAGGGCAGGGAAGGGGTAAATCTTCCCGCGGCGACGGGCCGAGACGCACGGATAACCCTGAATCAAGGATGGTGCACAACGGAATCTGCAAAATCTCAACCCCCAAACCAATCAAAAGAAAAGAGTAACTTACCTTAACGACGGCGGCTGGCGCTGTCGAAACTCGCCCCGAAGGGAACTGGGCCGGCATGGTAGATACTGTACGGGTCAACACCATGACCCATTTAGCGACCTTGAACACAATTTCTTCGTTATGTTGAATCTGAGCAGGAGGAAAGATGTGCGATTGCAAAGGAAGATAGATGAGGGAAACAGGGTGCAGGAAGCGAAACAAATGAAGGGGGTAGTGAAGTGGAAATGGGTGCTGAAGCGGAGAACATAAGGAAGAGATGACAGTTGACGTTGGACCTTGCAGAGGAGAGGACGATGGACAATCTCTTGCGCGAAGTTGGTTTCGAGTCCAGTGAGAGTGTGAAGGGCTGACTCGGATTGAGGTCCCAAATGCGGCTAGTCTTGTGCGGCGGGCCGGTGAGGAGGAGTCGAGCTTAGGGAAGAAGCTTGGGAAAAGGGGGACCCAGGTTGATGTTGCCTACGACGTGTCTCGTGACTTGTTGGCAGACGTCGTAGAGAGAAAAGTGGTCGACCTTCGAGTATCCGGCTCCAACCTCCAAGGTCGGGCAACGAAGCGGGGTCGATCGCTATTCTTGATCTTGTCACGATGCTCGGGGTTGTCGAGGCGTGATGATTGATGCTTGATGCGAGAGCGGAGAGGCGACAAATGTCGCCGAGGGGAATGACTGAGAGAATGAGAAGCAGATCATTGTCAGTAACGTTGCTCGTGAGCATCAAAAGGAAGAGGGTGTGTGGTAGAGAGGGTGAGACTTACCCAACGGCCATTCCCACATCGCGTACCTCGTGCCACAGACCAGCCATGGCTTCTGCCATGACTGGCCACGGTGGACATCGAGGGCCCCAAGGTCACTCCGTGACGCGAGGGGAAGCTGTAGAAACGCAGACCAGCAAAGACAAGGGAGGGATCGTGGGTCAGCAACTTGCTTGATGAACTTTGCCGAAAAGATCAATGAAGTCAAGAACTCACCTAGCCTACGATCACCGAAGAGCTTTCAGCCGAAGGCCTCACTGGCACCACCACAACCATGACACCTGCCATGGCGGGGTGTGCGCAGCAAGATCTCTGTGGGACGAGGAAGGAGGTTGAAAGAAAGAAAGTAAGAAAGGTTGGTCAGTCAGGGTTGTCAATGCAGAGGGGATGGGGGCTGAGTAACAAAGCTAGCGACTTACCCGGCGCGGTGATCGTCCTCAGGCGCACCAACCGACCATGGCTCGACATGACTCCTGTCATGACGACCGAATGGGCGGGCGAGGCGGCTGTGAAGTACGTAGGAAATGAAAAAGAGAAGAAGAGAGGGATCGGGTCAGTTGATGCCTACATTGAAGCTGTTGTGAGAGGACAAGGGGATGTGGTGAGACGTTACCTAGCTCTGGCTGTAACCATCGCTTTACCGTCCGCAAGGCAAGCACCTCATCCATGGCTCCTGCCATGGAGAGACCTGCACGAGAGGACCTTCCCTCACGGCCACGGCTGGCCACGGATGGCGAGCGGTGGGCGACGAGGGGGCTGTGAGAGAAGAGCACGTACGTCGGAAAAGGGCAAAGCAAAAGGAAAAGGAAAAACGTCAGCACTCAACATTTACTCGTTTGGGAACTTGAAGCGAGTGCTGAGAGGAAGGAGAAGGGAAGGAGAACGGAGGAAACTCACCTAGCCTGGATGTAACCATCGTTTTGTCCCCCAGGCATCACCACAACCATGACACCCGTCATGGAAGGGCTTACACTGGCGGACTGTCCCCTAGGCTCATCCGCGACCATGGCTTCTGCCAAGGAAGGGCGTGCACGTAGGGGACCCCATCCCGGCCACTACCACGACCATGGCTTTTGCCATGATGGGAGCAGACACAAGGAGGGTATAAGGCTGCAAAGTTGGACATACAGAAGGGTGAGGAGATGAACGTCAGCAAAGAAATAAGAGATGTGAGTGGGGCAGCTGTATGGTGAGACTCACCTAGCATAAGGATCACAGAATGTTTGGTCCTCCGGCCCTCCCAATCACGACCGAGCTCGTGAAGGGTAGGTGCCGGCAGAACTTGCTGGCTAAATAGATCGTAAAGAAGAGAGAGGATGTGATGGTCAGATATGGTCCTCACCTCTCAAGGTCCATCTGGGAGAAAGAAGATAAGCACTTACCCAGTGTGGGTGATCTCCACAAGGAAGGCTGGTCCAGCGTGGGTCCTCCACCGACGCTTCCACGATCCGCTCCGCGGAAAGGGAAGGGCCTACTCGACAACGCGAGCTGTGAGAGGAGAGGGGAACGATGGAAATGAGAGAGGAGCAAGAGGTCAGACACTGCGATCGAATAGAAAGAGCAAGGGAGATGGAGAAGAGAAACTCACTAGGCTGGTGGTGGACCTCTTGTGGGTAAGCCCCTTCTGGTTCACGATCCGACCAGGACACAGCCTGAAAGGATGGTGAGCAGCCAGGGGCTGGGTGGCCACCGGAGTGACCACCTCGCTTTCGCGTCCCCCGCTCACGTTCGCTCAAAGCTCGTGCTTTGATGCCATGGACGGTGGCCGCGAAGGAGTCGGGGGCACTCGGCGCCTGTGGGTTACGCACGACGGTGCGCAGACGACCTGTCCAAGGGTCTGAACCCAGGGCTGCCGAGGTAGGTGAACTAGACGGATGGCTGCCAGGCCCGGGGGGAGGGAGAGGGGAACTAACTAACTAACTAACTAACTAACTAACTAACTAAGGAAGGGGAACTAAACAAGGGAGGGAGAGGAAGGGGAACTAACTAGGGAGGGAGGGAGGGGAGGGAGGGAGAGAGGGGGAACTAACTACGGAGGGGTTAACTAAAGAAGGGGAGAGGAGAAAAGGGTAGCTACGGGGGAGGAAGACTAAGAGAGGACTAAGAGGGAGGAAGACTAAGGAAGAGGGAAGCTAAGAGGGGAAGAGGGGAAGGAGGGAGGACGACTATCTAGGGGAGGGGAGGGGCTTCTAAAAGGGAGGAGGGAGGAGGAGGGGGAACTAAATAAGGGGGATGGGCCTGGCAGGCAGTCTGTTGGAAGAAAGGACGAGAGAGAGAGAGAGGAATCAAGTGGTCAGTGGAAGCTCGATAACAAGGACAAGGAAGAGGAAGAGGATTCACTCACCTAGATCACCGCGAAAGCAAATCGTACGTCGAGCTATCACCTTAGCTTTCACTGTCGACAGTCCCAGCATGACGGTGCCATGAGGGAAGGTGAACGGGAAAGTGCTGACTCGGCTCGGCGAGCTGTAGTAGAGAGGGAGATGAGGATGGGAAGAAGAAGAGGAAGAAGCGGAGGTAGGGTCAGAGACTGAACGAAATGATAAGCGCTGAACACGAAGTCTTGACTCACCCAGCGTGGTGATGGAAGCGGGCAGAGATGAGAAGCCCCTCTGGTTCACAGTCCAGGCACGACGAAGTCATGACAGGAGGTGAGCAGCCAGGGGCCGGCGACTACCGGCATTTCCCCAGCCAACCACTCGAGCGTGACACTCTCACTGTCACAGCACGAGGTGGATGCTGAAAGGAAACGAACCGACTTGGCTCGACGCGCAAGCTGTGAGGAGTAGTGACCGAGCAGAAGATGAGGGGAGAGAGCGAAAGAAGAGACGAAGACATGGTATGTCAGTCAAAGGTCGTGATCGAGAGTGGAGAGCATAGGAGAAGGAGAAGGGGGATTCTACTCACAAGGTCAATGGCAATCGCCTTGCAGTTTCCCCTCCGATCCACAGCTCATTCTTGACGTCGCGACGACGAGAGCTGGGCGGCCAGGGGTTGGCGGAGGACGACCAACGAAGTGGACGCCTCTACCTTCGAGACCCCCTTCCAACGTCGCCCAAAGCCGGTGCTCGGGTGCCATAGCCATGGCTGCGAAGAAGGTTGGGGATGCTCGACGCTCCGAACGATCCGACGAAGGGCGGCCGGCGGATGGTGGCGGACTTGAGGGCCTGTCGATGCGAAGAAGGGCGGATGCTCGACGCTCCGAACGATCCGACGAGGGCGGCCGGCGGATGGTGGCGGACTTGAGGACCTGTCGACGATCCGAAGGAGGACGGATGGTGGCGGAATTGAGGGCCTGTCGATGCGAAGAAGGGTGGATGGTGGCGGACTTGACGGCCTGTCGATACGAAGAAGGCCGGATGGCGGTGGTGTTGATGGAGTGCTGATGTTGGTGTTTTGGCGACGTCAGCTGTCGAGGAAAGGTTGAGGACTGACTTGAGTTAGATGGTTGGAGTACTTGATGAAGGGCGGATGGTGGCGAAATTGAGGGCTTGTCGATGGAGAGGATTGGATGGCGGTGAGGAGTCGAAGAAGGGCTGTTGCTGATGCTGGTGGTGTCGATGAAGGGTTGATGGTGGCGAGGTCGAGGAAAGGAGGGAAGTGGGAGGAGGAAGGGAGAGGGAGAGGGAGGTAACTAGAGAAGATATAGAAGAAAGGAAGGAAGGGAAGGGAGTCGAAGAGGAGATCGAGGAAGGGGTGAAGAAAAGAGAGAAGGGGATGAGGAAGAAGCTGCGATGGGCTGCCTTTAAACATCTTCCTTCGGCCTCTAGACATATAGTCTTTCCCAACTTCTCCACCGCCTAGAACTGCATAGAAAAGGAAGCATGACAAGAAGGAACACTGCTAGAATGCAGCCAGCTCTCCAGATTGGTCCGTGCGGTTGACAGATTTGGTCGCCTCTGAGCGCCTCTGAGCTCCTGTTCTAATGCCTGTGTCGTGCCTTGGTAGAAGCCGAACACGTAAACGTCACACCGCGCAAAGAGATGGTCGGGTGGACTTGGAAGAGGGCCTGTAATGCGCTAGAGAACGGAGGCGCCGAGACTCGGTAGTGTTGTGAGATGCTGCTCTGTTGCTCTGTTGCCGTGCTCGGGACCTTGGGCTGTTTGGCTGCCGTGCGTCGTTGTCTGGCTTTTGGCCTGGCAGCAGCGCTGTTGCTCTGTTGCCATGTTCGCACAGCACGCCCTGATCGATCCCAGTGGCCATTACACCGGAGCCACATGACTGCAGGAGCATCACGCGAGGCTGGACACAGCTGTGGATGACAGGCGCGTCCTCTACATACAACCTTGATGCCTTGATGCTTTGGCTGTCAAGAAAGATCAAGGAAAAAGGGAATAAAACGTCGGTTGGGATTTGAGAGGATGAGCATGTTCAGCACGTTGGCATGGCGAAGCTGGCAGGACCAGGACACAGTGTACATGTAGATAGCGCTGCGCCTGACAGAGAAAGAAGAGGAAAGAGATGTTTGAAGTTCTATCAGCGAGGCAGCCAGTGCACTCCGGTGAGCTGGCATGTAATCGAACTTCGAGTGCCATCAACAAGGCTCGCACCCGCTGGCCGCTTGAGTGAGTTGGACATCGAATGACAGCACACGCCTTCATGCTGGAATGACTCAGAGACACCCTCAACAGCACTGGCTTCTCCTCCTTCCGCGCTTCCAAGCCGCCCTGCTGTGCTGTGTGCGAAGAAATATAAAAGCGGGCGAGTCGGTCTTCGTAGTTGGTTGCTTGGACGAGTTGCATACATTCGGGGGGCGAACTCCATGCTGCATGCTGACTTCCTTCCACAACAACCAACTGGATGGCAGGCACGACGTGGAACCTGAGCATATCGAAGGACATCTACCCGCTCTGCCTTCTCTGCGCTGTCAGTCCGACCTTTCAATCTGACGTTGTTCGAAGGCGTACGTGCTCGGCTGTAGTAGGAGGAGGTTATCCTGCTCGACTGTATCATCTTCCCCAAGGAACAAGGCCAAATAGACTCTGGTCCGATGCAAAAGTGCTGCTTTTCTATGTGCATTATTACTACTGACTGGTAGCAAACTCGAACAGACACACAGAGGAAAGACACGCCCCCAATCAATGTCTCCAAATCTTGAGCGTCCGATCCCGGCCACCACTGGCCACCTTATCCCCCGCGAAATCAACACAGTACACCTCATCCGTATGCCCGCTCAAATCGCGCTTCAGCTTCCCCCTGCCCACATCCCACACTTTGACCGTACTATCCTTACTCGCACTGACGAGCAACCTCGAGTCCGCGGACCAGGTGAGTCGTAGACGGAGCCCACGTGCGCCCGGAGTGTGGAGATGAATTTTCCCGTGCGGGCGTTCCAGAGCTTGACGGATTTGTCGAAGGAGGCTGAGGCGAGGAGTGTGCCAGAGGGCGAGAAGGCGACGTGGTTGACTGTCTGCTGATGGCCCGTCAATCGCGCAATGGGTTTCTTCGGAGTCGGCGCGGCTGCGCTCGCGGACTGAGCTGGCCAGAGGAAAAGGGTGTGATCGTCTGACCCGCTGATGAGGAGTTCGTCCCGAGTCTCAGCACCGACTTTACGCGTTGCCTCGACGTATCTCTTCTTGGCGCGTTTCCGGGCCGCTTCTTCCCATTCGTCTTCCGTCTTGGCATCTTTGACGCCGGAGGTGGACTCAGCGCCGACGCCGCCGAGCTCCTTCTCCCAGCCTTCTTCGCCGAGATGGTCAAAGGGCCCTGTCCGGATGACAAAGTCCGTCGAGAGGGCGAGAGTGTTTACCCAGTGAGCGTGTTCTTGGAGAATGCGGACCGTCTTGCCCTCGGGTGTCCAGACGCGTACGCTTCGATCGGAGGAGGCGGAGTAGAGGAGCCCTTCGCCGCCCCATCGGACGACATTGACACTGGCGGTGTGACCTCCGAGGACGACTTCGCACCGTCGGGTGGGGGAGAGCGACCAGATACGAATGGTGCCGTCCTTGGAGGAGGAGGCGAGACGGGGATATGCGGAGAGATGCTCGTTGCGATCGGCGAGAAGATGGAGAGGCTCCCAGGCGAGAGAGGTGACCCACTTGGAATGACCCCGGAACGCGTGCGATCCGGGTGCAGCATGTCGTGCAGCTCTCCGCTCGGCGACTGTCATCCGCTTGCGGGCAGCTTCGACGTCACCGTTCTCGGCAGTAGCAGCCTCGACGTCGGCCTGGGCCTGCTCGAATTCCTTCTGGACAGCCTCTCCGGAGCGTGCGCCCCAGGCTTTGCGTCCTACGCGTCCGCAGTTGGAGTCGAGTGCGTCCCAGACAAAGACGACACCGTCCATGTCTCCGGTGGCGGCTCTGCGCTCGCGGGGCTCCCACTCTGCGCAGAGGACCCAGTTGGCATGGCCGGTGAGAGTGTGGAGGGGGGACTCGGAGGTGAGGTCCCAGATGCGGGCGGTCTTGTCTCCTGAGCCTGTGAGGAGGAGTCGGCCGGAGGGGGAGAAGGTGGAGCAGAGGATGGGAGAATCGTGACCGGTGAGGGAGGAAGAGCATCTGTTGACGGCTCGGACGCGGAAGACGGCCTGTGGCTCGAAGACGACGTCGAGGAGGGATTCGGTGGACCAGCCTAGTTGTGTTGCCTGTCGTGAGGCAAGGACGTCTTGTTGAATGCTGGTTGAGATGTTGAGGCGGGTGTTCTCGGGAGTGATCTGCTGTTGCTGTTGTTGTTGCTGGGGTGGAATCGCGACATGGAATGCGTATGGGAGGTCCTCGTCGTCGTCATCTTCATCGTCAGAGGGTGGTACTTCCTCGTTGATGTCGTCTACGACGTGTCTCCGCTTCTGCTTGTTCTGAGCCCGGAGCTGTTTGCGGAGCTGGTTGACGAGGAGGGCGAGTTCGCGCTGACCTGCGCCTGCTGGGATGTTGATGGTGGTCCGAGGGGTGCATTGTTGTCGTTTGCGTTGCGGAACTGGATGACGAGGTTGGGTTGGGATGCGGCTGCGTGTCCTGGGAGATGCGCGTCTGCGTTGGCGGGGTCTGCCCACGTCGCTGTCTCTTTTTGCAGCGCCGCGTTCAGTTTCCGCTGTCTCTTTGCGATCGGCGGGGGTACGAGTGTCGACATCTTGCCAGTCTAGAGGGAAGTCGAGGTTGTCTAAGTGAGTGAGGAAAGGTGGAAGAAATAACTTTTTTTTGGGAGTGAGGGAACTTTTTTCGCGACACCGTGTTGCGAGAATATCCCCAAGCCCAAAAAATTATTTGCTTTGCCTTCTTCCAGCTCAACGACGACAGCAGCGAGGACAGCAGCGAGGACAGCAAAGATGGCAGCAGCATCGACAGACTCACTCGCAGCGCACAACGAGTCCTTCACCACTCTCCTCCATCTCATCCCCACCCGCTACTACCTCGGCTCAGTCTCCAACCAGAACCCCAAGTTCGCATCAGCAGCAGAGGACAACGACGACTTCGAGCCACAGAGCAAGTTCTTCAAAAACAAGAAGGAACGCACAAAGGCAAAGGAGGAGGAAGCTCGTCTCAGAAAGGAAAACACAAAAGCAGCAAAACGGGCAAAGGTGGGCTTCTCCTCTCTCTTTTTCTTACCCTTCAATTTTTGTTTGTGGCTGACGATCGATCTGCATATACCACCAGCTCGATCCCGACAACCACAAGACGGCCACTCAGATTCAGCAGGAACGCGCTGCCGCAGATGCAACCAATGCCGCCGCTATGAACGGTCTGCCCCGGAAACGCGCACGCGACGATGACGACGACGATGATGATGATGAGGACGACGATGATGAGGATGAGGACGAGGACGAGGGCGGGGAGGACAACGACGAAGATGGCTCTATTCACGCAGGAGACACTGACGAGGACCAACGGGACAGCGACGATGACATGTATGACGAAGACGACGAAGACAACGAAGGCGCCGCGTCCACGGCCACCCCAAACGCAGCATCCTTCACTCCCTCCATCGAAGAACTCCGCGCACGGCTAAAAGCTAAAATCACAGGTCTACAACGCCGTCGGGAGCAACAACCTCCTCCTCCCTCAACCACAGATCATCCCCCGTCCCTTCCATCAGCGGCGAAACATCAACTTCCTTCAGTGGGAACGGCGAACACGGCGGCCCGGACGGCGCAGGAGGAGCTGGACCCGGCTCACCTTCGACGCGTGACGAGCTTCTGGACGAACTCCGTCGTAAGCGGGGTGAGATGCGTGATAACAGACGGAGAACGCGTAAAGCGCAGCGCAGGGCCGAAGCCGAGGCAGCCTCTGCTAAGAAGGGTCCCAACAAGAAGGCCAAGACGGGCGAGACGAAGGGAGCAGCAGCTGCGGCCGCTTCCGCCTCACAAGCAAGACCTGCCCCGACTCTCCTCGTGGGCGACGCCAATGGCTCCTCCTCAAACCCATCTTCGTCCAACAAGAAATTGACCGAGCGACCGACCGACCTCTCCTTCTCCAACGTCTCCTTTGCCAACCCAACCTCGCGTCACACCATCGACACAGTCCTCAAGAAGGGAGCAAGCAGAGCAGCACGCGAAGCAGCTGTCGAAGGACTCAACACCGACGTAGCCAGACTCGCCAAGAAGCATTCACTGCCCTCAGACCCCAAGGCAGCCCTTGCTATCTTGGAAGCAAGGAAGGAGAAGGCTGCGGCTAGGGGTGACAAACCTGGTGGGGAAGATGATGTCAAATGGGAGAAGATCATGGCTGCGGCTAGTGGAGTCAAGATTCGGGATGACGAGAAGTTGCTCAAGAAGGCTGCTAAGAAGAAGGAAAAGGAAAAGTCGAAGAGCGCCAAGGCATGGTACGTCTTTTCTTCCCCCTTGCCTTTCTTTCGCTCTTACTTTCTTTTGCTGAACATTTCTCTCTTATCCAACAGGACCGACCGCAAGGAAGAAGTAGTAAACAAAGAAGCAGCCAAACAGCGCAAACGCGAGGAAAACCTCGCAGCACGCAAAGAGACCAAACTCAACAAGAAGAAGGGTATCAAGCCCTCCTCTTCATCCTCATTGTCGAAGGGGGGGAACAAGTTTGATAAGAGCGCCGGCAAGAAGACGGGCGGGGCTAAGGGCGGTGGGAAGAAGGGTATCAAGGCTCGGCCTGGGTTCGAGGGCAAGGCGGCCTTTGGTGGGGGGAGTCGGAAGCCGGGCGGTGCGGGCGGGAGCGGGGGCGGTGGCGGCGGCAAGAAGGGCGGCGGTGGTGGCGGAGGCAGGAAGTGATACCTTCCTCACGACCTTTCTCAACCCCCACTCTCTGTCCCAAAGCTTCCTGCTTTTATTACTTCTCCTTGTTCATTCCCACTCCTCCGATTCCGTGCAATTGTCTTCAAGACCCAGTTTTCTTTTTCAACACTTGTTCAAGTGGCCTGTCTCGCATTCGGGCCAGATTCCAGAAGCAGGAAAGGAAAAGAGCAACATCACAATTTGCACAGGAACAGAAGGTAGGAGGGAAGACAGGATTGAGTTGTTAAAAGTACAGTGAGATGCGAAACGCGCATAACTGCAGAAGGACCCCCAAGCAAAGTCAAAGAAAGAAGAAGGTACCGTCCGAGGAAGATGCGGGAGAGGGGCGTGAACCTGCACCGCGTTTTTGGCGATTTTTTTGTCTTTTCGTCGATGTTCTTGGTATTTACGTGCGTTTCTGGTTCGTTCGTCTGTCGTCGTAGTTTGGAAGAGAAGTGGGCTCCCAGAGCCCCTGCTGAGCAAGTCCGAGGTCATGATTTGTGCGAAGGTCGACAGCAGTGATCCGTTCGAACAGCTAGCGCATTTCTTCGGGCATGAAAAGAAATTTGCAAAGTCGAAGGGAAGAGGTCGGAACGAGGAATAAAGAGGCTGGGAGAAATTATCGGAGCATGATCCGAGGCTGGCCAAATCCATGAAGTAGGTGGGCCTGATGAGCTCAGGAGAGGTTGAAGTCGGCCGTATAACCCGAGAATTCTTGGAAGGTTATCGAACAGAGGTAAAAAACGTCAGCCTCGAACAGCCTAAAAGAGAAAAAGCACAGGAAAGAAAGCCAACTCACCCTTGAGCGAACCCGTAAAAGGCGTCTTCGAGTCACCCCAGTACACCATCCGATACCGTCCCGCCGGCGTCCCCCTCTCGACAGCCCATCCAAACTCAACTTTACTAGTCCCCAACGATCCCGTACTCGTCCACCTCATCGTCGTCGACGGATGCGAGTCCGTCCTGACCGTCTTCCAGAGCATCGTCGGTGGGTCGAAAATCTGGATCTCGAGGTACGTGCGCTCGAGACGGAGATCGTTCGCTGGACTGGCGGCTACGAAGGTCGCTGTCACGTTTGCGGGCGGGTCAGATTGGGAAGTTGGCATCGTGTAGAATTCTTGAGGCTGTTCAATAACGTCGCCGAAGCTCTTGCCCCATGGTGCCTGTTCATCGCAAACAAAGATTATCAGAATCATGAAGAAGGAAGTAGGGAGAATGCCGGGCACGACGTACCGTATCAGCTGACTTTCTCCGGCCGGCTTTGAAAGCCTTCTCGATGTTGATCGTCGCCAACGGTCCCTTCTCGAGCTTCCCAGCACCAGGGCGGAGCGCAGGCACGAGCATATTGCTGTAGATGTAGAGATATGCTTCCAATGTGTTTGGTCCGAAGAGCGTAGAGCCGCCTTCGTAACGTTGGGCGGTGTATTCTTCGCTAGTCTGTGGAATGGAAAAGGCACACTTTGTCAGAACGAAGGCGGGCCAAAAACACATGGAGAAATAGATGCTGTCTACTCACAGTAATGTCTGTGTATCGAAAAGTCCATCCCAAATTCGCGTGCCGTGAATGGTCAGTTTGTGCGTCAAAGTTCGCACGGTAGGAAAGCACCAATCTACTCACAGTGGGAATACGTGTTCGCCGGTCCTGCAATGACGACAATCGGCTCCTGTCCGTCCTGAAGAAGGCCCACCTTCCGCACCGCAACTCTAACAGCCTCCTTCAACCTCCTCCCCGCCATCGTCGTGAATTCACCAGGAACAACAAGCACGAACATGTTGCCCACTTGCAAGATCTGAGTCTCGACGACCGAGGGAGCCCAGTCGTATGGCCTGTGTTGATTGCCAATGTCGAGGAGGACACGTTTGGGCGCCTGACAGGCCATCTGCTCCGCTGAGGGCTGTTTGAAGAAGAAGCGGATGACGTCCCAGAGGCCGTTGTGCGGGTCTGATGAGTTCTGACCCTGTTTGAAGTCGGCGACGCCGGGACCGTCAGTCGTGCCGCCTGCGAATCCGTACCCTGTAGAGCATTTTATCGTCAGTTCCCAGATCATTTTTACAATGCAAGAACGAAGAAGAAGCTCACCTAGCGCAGCCGGGCAAGTCTGAACTGCCGTCCCATTCTGCAGCGTGAATGCAAACTGGCTCATGTCCACGTTCAGCTTCACACTGTTTACCACACCTTCCAAGTGGGCCAGCTTCTTGAGCGGTCGGCCCATAACCTCCTGCGCAGCATCAACCTGTTTCTGCGCAATGATCTGGTTACTCTTCCAATCGTACGATCCCGTCGGGCTCTGGGCAAGCGCTTCGTCGTCGCCAAAGCCCGGCCCACGTCCTAGACAAGTGGACACGGTGACATTGGGTCCAAAGGGCGTTTTGACGCCCCGGTCCGTCGGACACGTCGAGTGTTGATTGTCGCATGGGCTCCCATCGATGCAGAGAGCGCCGAGGGTATTGGGCGAAGTATCACCTACGGAAGCCTGACTGAAGCCAGCGATGAAAGTATTGTTGCCTGGCATGAGGTCAGGTTGGACCTTTGTCTCGTACAGGACGGCAGCGAGACCCTTGTTGTCGCCCGAAGTGAGGGTGTTGTTTTCGTATAGCGAGGTGCCGTGGACCGCGTACCAAGAGAGAAGGCCCTGAGGCTTGGAGCCTTCGTCGAAACGAAGGAGGGCGAACTCGTCGTCCAAGTCGCTGTCGTACATGGCCCGCTCGGCGGCTGGGTTGAGTGCATAGGAGAACTTGCTGCGATTGATATGCGCGTCTCTGAGGGTGGTGTTGCCGAAGGAGACTGACAGGCGGTCCCCGCCTTTGAGAAGACGTTCCCGGCGACCTTCATAGTCCTCATGTGCACGAACAATGGCACGGACAGTCCCATCGACGATAGCATTGAAGGATTGCTCGACGATACCGCCACTGGTGATGGTAGGAGTGAGCGCATTGATATACCCACCCACACCAGAATGAGAGTGCGTCCCGACCCAAGCAAAGTTGCGCTCGCCGTACAAGCCCGGGAATCCATCTCTGAGCTGATCGACAACAGCCCGCCGAACGGCTGTGTCGCCCATGCAAAAGTCCGAAATGACAAAGATCCATCGAGAAGGATCTCCATCGGCCGGATCAACACTGTCGTCCTCGTCCCGCTTTGCCAGGGCGATGATATAGGCGGCTTCCTCGCGGGAGGGAGCCTTGGAATCGAGGGACCCGACTATGTATGCACGCGATCGTTCGCGGACGTGCAGACCTGTGTTGGTCTGCGGCAGGGCTGCGTAGCCCATCATGTTGACGCCAACGATGGGACCTGTGATATCTCCGATGCCCAGACCGAATACGACAGACTTCTTGCTGACCTTGAGGGTCGACAGCTTCCCATCGCCTATGCTACTCCCCTGTAGTCCCGAGGAGGATGTTGGAGATCGTCCGCAGCCGTAGTTCGAGAGGAAGAGGGCCAGGGCGCCAGCGGTGAGTAGGAAGGCAAGGCCGAGGACCAGGCGCAGACGATGCAAGAGCCGAGCGCGTCTGAGCTGGTGGCGAGTTCCGTCATGTTCTTGCTCAGCATGAGTTGAGGCCGTGGCTGTTGACTTGTCCTCTGTCAGGAGATGCTCCCGCTCGTCCGCTTCGTCAGATCCTCGCTCGTTCGCATCCTGGACGCGCTGATACTCCTTCTCGCCGGTCTCGTAGTCATTCATGATGGGATTTACCTTTGCGCTTCCACCGTTCTTGTTGAGGTGGTGGTGGTGGTGGTACAGAGCGAGTAATTCTTGTGGGCCCTGCCTACCTGTATGCGCTTGCACTACTGAGCATGACGCGCACGCCTCATCCGGAAGCAGATCTCAACAGGGACGCGACTCAGTTGGGAGCAGGGCGATGTACTCAGACGGCTCTCTCATTCTCATCTCTCAGTCATAAGGATGAAGCAGGCATCGTCGCCACCGACCTTCTGCTGGGCGGCCTCGTAAGGTTAATAGGTCCCATGGTTCCATTCCAGTACGATTCACCTTCACAATCTCGCCTTGTTTCCTTGCCCGCCATGACCCCCGTCGTCCCCACCCTCCTCTTCCTCGCCGAGATCTTTCAAAGCCATCCCCACCTCAAAGTCACGAAGTGCACCAACCCCGACCCGCTGAGCACCCCGAACCACAAGCCCACCCCCATCCTCCCTCGACCGCGGACTGACAAAGAGTCGATTGAGCGGACGTCCCAAATGTGCATCCTTCCCAGGAGAAGCACCCGCTGCCGCCCGCTGAGCAGCCGAGGCTTGATAGTCGCCGGGTAGGACGAGCGGGAAGACAAAGACTTCCGTGTCGCAGTCCGAGTCGCCGATAGTAGCGTCCGAGGCGGGTGGTGCTGATCCAGCGGGGACGTTCATGCCGTGTTTGAGTAGTGCGTGCGGCTCAATGGCTGTTACCCC
Organism: Tilletia indica; assembly: GCA_001689995.1. Classification (NCBI taxonomy): domain Eukaryota; kingdom Fungi; phylum Basidiomycota; class Exobasidiomycetes; order Tilletiales; family Tilletiaceae; genus Tilletia; species Tilletia indica. The sequence continues at coordinate 208,691 of MAPW01000079.1, forward strand.
TGCTCGAAGCACGGCCAGGTCCGCTTGAATGCTGGGTTGACCACCAGAGGAGGAGGACGATGATGGAGTCTGAGAGAAGGGGGGAGAGTCCTTCGAGACCCACGCGGCTGATTGCGGGTCAATCTCACCTGGACTTCTAGCCGAGCTCGATGTGTTCGATTTCCGATCCCACGTATAGTTCCTCCCACCCAAACCCCTCGCCTCTTCCTCAACTCGAGTCACCCCCGCTCCAAACACGAGCGGTTCCAACTCAGGCAGTCCAGCCTGCTTGCCTTCGCTCTGGTGTCGATCGATGTGCGCCGCTAGGTCAGCAAGTATGTACGCTTGGGGCGGGTAGAGCAGATGTCGATCTTCAAAGGCCGCCTGTAGTAAGATCTGGGGCGAGCCAAGTCGGAGTGAGGTCGCTTCGTTCCCATCGACTTCCAAGCCGATGTCCGTCTGGCCCTCCTCTACACTGCCGCCGGCCCCTCCTCCTGCTCCAAAGACATTGGGTCGATCGAGACAGGTCAGGAAGAAGTGAGCATCGAACCTTTTTGCAGGTCGGACGACTGAGCCGGGAGTCACCCAGTTCGAATGGTGAGTCATGGACGCGATGGGAAGTTCGCCCGCCCGTCCGCCCAGCTTGGCCCAGACGCGGTGAAGGAAGGGCACGAAGTGAGAGGCGTCGTTGTGGACCTGTTTGGAGCAGAAAGTAGAGAAAATGTCAGCCCTTCTGATTACGAGCGAAGCAATGAATGTTTGTCATTACCCACCTGTTCCCGAATGGCAAGCCACTCTGCTTTGTCCATACCTGCCTCTTCATACCCTACCGCCCGACTGAGCGGCATTCCCCCCGACCCTTCCCCCCGCCGCCGACGCTGACGAAGGCATCAAAAGCAACCCACTCTCCTCAAAAGTCTCCCGAACCGCACATAACCGCAACGCAGCCATGTACCTCTCATTCCTAATATCCATCTCGAGCAAACTCCCTTCCTCCGCCTCGGATGGAACGAAAGGCGCCTCGTCTGCCAGATCCAGTTGTCCACCTGGGAAGACGACGGCCGAGCGGAAGGAAGATCCCAGACGGGCTGATCGTTGGAGCATGAGTGTTGTGTATTCGACCTTCTTAGCGCTGGTGTTGCTGTTGTCGGAGAGAGTGATGGGACAGAGGACGACCAGACTTGCACTGGGAACGGGTGTCATTGGACTCCCGGCTGACCAGACTTGTGATCCGAAGGCCGATTGCCTGACTTCTTCTGGCTGCTGGGCCCATCGCGAGGTTGACCTTGGCCGCCCGCAGGTCGAGATCCGTTGCTCATGCGCGTCGTCGTGTGGAAGGGATGGGAGTGCGGAGCGAGGAAGGCGGCGGCGGCAACGGTGCGATGAGGTCGGATGAGAGGTTGGAGGATGCGTATCATCCAAAGTCAAGGGCAGGGCAGGGCACAGAGCAGAGAGCAGAGCAAGTTTATATATGCGCGTGTTGGAGGTGAGAGCAAGGTCCATGCTCAAGAATTCTGGATCCGAGGGAAGGGCAAGGCAACCTCGGCTACCTCAAGACGCCGGAAGCAGCCGAGCCGAGCAAGAAGGACGAGCGCAACGTCGAGAGAAAGCTGGCTGAGATTTGGTATGTGGTATGTAAAGAATGATGCGTGCGCGTGTGTGTGTATATAAAAAGATGTGTGTGCCCCCCCTTCCCCCGCTCAGTCCACAGATATGTCCGCAGCAGAAGCCCCATCGCCAACCCTAGCCGACCCCGAGCTGAGATCACCCTCATCCAAAGCCTCAGGAGCCCGTTCCGTCTTAGAACTGATATCCGAGCGAGCATCGCTGTTGTCCGCTTCCGCATCCGTATGCTCCTCCTCTGCCTCGCCGTCGTCGGGGAGGACGAGAGTAGGCGGTGGGAGTGATGATGACGACGAAGTAGATGTGGAGGACGAGGCATTCGAGCCAGTCGTACCGACGCTCGTATCCCCGAAGCCGCCGAATCCGTCTGAGACTCCGTCGAAAGATCCGCCTGTTCAGCTGAACCTTCCGCTGGCCCCGTTGCAGCCCCCGTCGCAGTCGCGGTCGTCGCCGCCGCCGCCGCCGCCGCCGTCGCCGCAACATCATTCTTCCTCTCCCTCCTCTCCTCCATCTCCACAGGATGCAAGACCCTCGTCCCCCTCTTCCTCTCCATCTCCATCAACTTCATCCTCTCTTCCTCAGCAGCCTCTTCCTCCCTCCTAACCTCCTCCACAATCTCCTCCTGATCCGGTCCCAGCGAGAGCTTACACGCCAATCGACCCCGTAGGAGCATGTCTTTCACTAGAGATCGACAGCGGGTATGGGCTGCGTCGAATTTTTGCCAGTCCCGGACGAGTTGGGCGAGTTTACGCTGGGCGAGGGCTCGTTGACGTGCTCGTTGTCTGCGGTGATCAACGGCGGGTCCGCCTGCCGCAACGATATCGTCTCCGTCGTCGTCCCCGCTTCCAAGATTTGAGCTGGAGTCGAAATCGTCCCAATCGTCATCCTCGCTATCAAGAGTTGAGCTTGAGGTCGCGCTGACACGTCCTGATTTGGAACTGCTGCAGTCGTAGGCGTTGGTGGAAGGGAGTGTCTCAAATCGCGTGATGCGGCTCTCATACGGAGTCGCCAATGAGATGGAGGGCGGCGGGTACTCGGCCAGAGTGGGAGAGTGTACTTTGATCGCGCCGTTGCCTGCGCCGCCGCCCGCAGCAGTCGATGATGGCCCGATGATGTCATGAGCACGGCGAGAGGAGGAAGCGGAAGAAGAGACCGAGGAGGACGGAGGGGAGATCGAATTTTGATGATGATGGTCCTTGGTGAGCGATTGTGATGGAGGGAAAGGGGTGGTTGCTGTGACGAGGCTCGATGTGGACGTTTGGTGCGACAACGTTTGAGGGACGGGAAGGAGACGAGTGGACGCCATCGCGTGCGTGATGGGAGGGGCGAGTGCGAGATGGATGAGCGGGGCCTTGGTGGGCGTGATGGTGTTTTCGAACGGAGTGTCGTCGTCCTCGTCCTCGCCCTGATGTTTGGACTCGACCTCAAGCGGGATTTGGGCGAATATGGTCATGTCGATCGCCCGAACCTTGCTGCACTTGTGCTTTTTCATTGACACAGACCGAATGTTGCCCGCGCGGCATCTAGGATTCGGGCAGGCCAGGAGAAATATGAAATCCTCCCCATTGACGTCGCCCCCCTGCACTCGAGCTCCATGAGCGCAACCTTGACCTCCTCCTCTGTGAGTACCTTTGCTGGAACCTTCGACGCCAAGCAGCCATCCTCCACTCCGGCGACCATAATCGCCTCCCGGACCGATTTGTTGGCCGCATTGAGTTTGGTGTGGATGCCGCCGCTGAGGAGCCAATCGAGGCGGGGAAAGCGCAGGCATAGCTCGTTGACAGTGAGCCCACGTTCGTGATCTTCGGGCGACAATTTCTGGTGCTTCGTCATGTTGTGTTTGAGATTTGGGTATTGAGTGGAGATGCGAAAGAGCTCGTGAGATTTAAGAAATGCTGGGTTCCTCGTGTCTGAGTACTGAGTTCTGAATTGGATACGGCAGGAGGAGTCAGTCTTGACGACCGAGGAAAGAGACTGGAACAGCAGAAGCGGTTGACTGGACGGAACGGAGTATCTGCATCTGCTTTGTTCTGTTCCCTGAACAAGGAGCAGAGTGGTCAGCTCAGAAGAAAATATCAGCTGATGAATGGTGGTCGAGCGTTACTTTTCATCACTGGCTGCTGCGTCGAAGATTTTCTGCGAGAGGGAGGACCTCTGGGAGGTAAACCACAGGATGGGTCAGAAAACCATGGGACTTACGGATGTTCGACCAAAAGCAGGAAGCCAAAGAGAGCTCAGAGAGCAAGGTCGAGAGAAAGCTGGCTGAGATTTGGTATGTGGTATGTAAAGAATGATGCGTGCGCGTGTGTGTGTGTATATAAAAAGATGTGTGCCCCCTACCCCCCGCTCAGTCCACAGATATGTCCGCAGCAGAAGCCCCATCGCCAACCCTAGCCGACCCCGAGCTGAGGTCACCCTCATCCAAAGCCTCAGGAGCCCGTTCCGTCTTAGAACTGATATCCGAGCGAGCATCGCTGTTGTCCAACTCCGCATCCGTATGCTCCTCCTCTGCCTCGCCGTCGTCGGGGAGGACGAGAGTAGGTGGTGGAAGTGACGATGACGACGAAGTAGATGTGGAGGACGAGGCATTCGAGCCAGTCGTACCGACGCTCGTATCCCCCGAAGCCGCCGAATCCGTCTGAGACTCCGTCGAAAGATCCGCCTGTTCAGCTGAACCTTCCGCTGGCCCCGTTGCAGCCCCCGTCGCAGTCGCGGTCGTCGCCGCCGCCGCCGCCGCCGCCGTCGCCGCAACATCATTCTTCCTCTCCCTCCTCTCCTCCATCTCCACAGGATGCAAGACCCTCGTCCCCCTCTTCCTCTCCATCTCCATCAACTTCATCCTCTCTTCCTCAGCAGCCTCTTCCTCCCTCCTAACCTCCTCCACAATCTCCTCCTGATCCGGTCCCAGCGAGAGCTTACACGCCAATCGACCCCGTAGGAGCATGTCTTTCACTAGAGATCGACAGCGGGTATGGGCTGCGTCGAATTTTTGCCAGTCCCGGACGAGTTGGGCGAGTTTACGCTGGGCGAGGGCTCGTTGACGTGCTCGTTGTCTGCGGTGATCAACGGCGGGTCCGCCTGCCGCAACGATATCGTCTCCGTCGTCGTCCCCGCTTCCAAGATTTGAGCTGGAGTCGAAATCGTCCCAATCGTCATCCTCGCTATCAAGAGTTGAGCTTGAGGTCGCGCTGACTGTGCTGATAACAGAGTTCCCTACCTTCTCCCTCTATTCTAGGGCTGGCTTGCGGAGTAAAAGTGCGGAGTTTTACTCCGCAAGTGCGGAGTAATCGAATTTTTCATGATTTGCGGAGTACTCCGCACCTTCATCGGGCGAAATGAGGTTTTGTGCGGAGTACTCCGTTACTCCGCACTTTTTCCGGCAAATTTTTCGGCTTACTCCGTACTCCGCACTTTTTTTGGCGGCCGGCGCGAGGTTACTCCGTACTCCGCAAATTTCGCTCCAAACCGGGCGCGGAGTACTCCGTCACTGCGGAGTATGTGCGGAGTAGTCCGAAAATCAATTGAAGATGGTTCCAGAACGGTTCCAGAACGGCACCGAAACGGCCGAAAAAGTCTCATTTCGAGACGGTGGCGCTTTTGCGGAGTAAATGCGGAGTAAGCGGAGTAACCAAATTTTTGGCTGATTTGACGGCCTTACTCCGTACTCCGCAAAATTTTACCTCATTTCAGCGCGGAGTACTCCGTTGATTTTCAGCCAAAAAAAAAGTCCTCCGCACATTTTGCGGAGTACGCTGCGGAGGAAGAATGCGGAGTAATTCGTGGAAATCTGCGGAGTACTCCGCAATTTCGTGAAATGAGTTACTCCGCAAGCCAGCCCTACTCTATTCCCTTCACTCTCTCTACCTCTTTATTCCTTTCACCTCTCTTCCCATTCTCCTTCCGTTCCCTTTCCATTTCCGTTCCATTCCCTTTGTTTCCTTTGCTCCCTCGCTCTTCACGTGGTTTCCTATTCTCGATTCCTTCTCGGCTCGACACCATTTCCTCTCTTACTCGTTCCAACTCTGTTGTACTCAACTTTCCTGACTCTCATCATAGAATCACACAGCTCTTGCTTTACCATACTGGTACAACCAGTACATGGTGATGAGAGTAGATTCTTCCTGAACGCTCATCTTTACCTTCCCCTTCGACAGCTCACCCCCTCACACTTTACTTTCTTCAGCCACTTCAAGCTCCCAAAGTCCCAAGTCACACTTGCCACCATGTCGAACCTCGACACCACCCCACCTGCTCGGAACACTCGTTCCCAGGCTACATCCACTCCACAATCTTCGTCCACCCCTCAGGCTGCCACTCCCGCAACTGAACCGACGCTGACGGAGATTATGACAGCAATCAACGCGCTCAAATCCTCTGTCAACCAGCAAATCACGGATACAAACTCCAGCTTCCACGCGCGTTTCGCTCAAAACGACGAGCGTTTCAACGATCTCCTTGGCAGACTCGCCGCCCTGGAATCCACATCTCGTCCATCCTCTCATCAACCCATCCCCCGGTCCGCACCGGTCTCGCCCACGACGCACCATCAGACCCAACAGACCCAAACCACGGCGGAAGTCCACCCCTCCTCCACGGAGAATCTCATCTCCAACTCAGCGGCCGACGTCTCCCTCAACACCGAATCTGGTTGGTGGGATGCTCAGTTCCGGGCGGCACGTCAAGACGGTCGCGCGGCTTCGCGTCAGCCTCAGGATGCTCGAGCCCGTGAAGCGCAGTCGGGCGCATACAATCAGGTACCTCCCCCGACAAGGTCCTCCTTTGCAACCCCAAGCACCTGGGCGAATATGCTGGCGATCCTGCCTTACTCGAAGACTTCATCGGTAGGGCGCACGACATCGCCCGTATGAATCCAAGTCGCGCCTGGGAAATGGCCGTTCGCGCAGCCATCCCCGCCGCTCTCAAGGATTCGGCTGCCAATTGGCATAAAGGCCTAACGGATGACGAGATAACCTCGATGGCATCTCTTGATGCCTACTTCAAGGCCATGCGGAAGGCCTTTCCCGTCAACCGCTCTGAGCTTCGCAAGGTCGCTCAAGGTCGACAATGGGACCCACACAAGGAGACGGCGATGGCTTACTCTTTCGATAAGGTGAAGCTGCTCCGTCAAGTCTACGGGCAAGGTGCGGACGAGAACTACATCGTTTCGGAAACCTTGGAAGGCCTAGACGCCCAGATGCGCGCCATCGTTCGCGTACCCCGCGACGATTACACAGTTTCCGCCCTTCGCATCGAACTCGGCGAACAGGAACCTCTGTGGCGCAATCTCACTGGCACTCGCATCGGCGATGAGCCAGTCGCAGCGACCAACTCTTCCCGGTCCGCTCGCACCGAGGTCTCACAGCGGCCTCGCACGGACGACAAACGCGCGTCCGGCACCGACAGCAGCAAGGCTTCATCCACACCTTCTGCTCCGCCTCCGTCTCGCCGTGGTCGCTCCATCGCGGACGATTTCGACGCGAAGAGGCTCGGTCGAGGACGGGATCCTGAGTCGGGAAAAGAACTCATGTTCTACCGCATCCCGGACTCGAACAAGACCATGTGGTGCCACCGTTCGTGCAGACACTGCGGTGGCGACCACTTCGACTTCGCGCATGATCATTGCGCCAGTCAACCTACCCCTTCACTGCACACGGTAGCAGTAGACGACTATGACTACACAGTCGTTGAGGACGGGGACGCGGCGGTTCAGGGATCGGATTTCCATTAGTCCGTAACGACGTTAAACTACGCATAACTTTTGCCAATCCACCACCCCCTCCGACTCCTCCTGAACCCCCTCCCCCGAGTCAGACGCATACACTGCTACCGTCGAAGGGAGATGATGTTGGTGGGTCCATCGCGTCCGAGACCCACTGCAACCCCCCTGTGCGCGACCATGGCCAGGGATGTCCAAGTAAGTGCAGCGTGGAGAGGGTTGCGCCCCCCACTGGCCCAGGTAGGGGCCTCCACGCTGGGTACAGCAGTAAGTATTTCGCTCTGGCGGCAGGCGAGGGTTCTGGGCCGCCCCTCGACCTCGCGCGTCAGAGTGCCCCATTGAGGGACGTGTCTTCGTCCCCACCGCTTCTCCCTCCCGATCAGAATGGTGATCTGCTCTCTTCCTCCACAGATACCTCTTCTTCGGAAGATCAACCGGCAGTTCACTTCGTCGAACGACCTCATTTTCACATCACTCGGGCCTTACCAGTAGGCGGGGATGTGAAGCCACTGTCGCGTGCTACTCGCCGCGAAGGAGTGGTTATTGCTTTGGGACAGGACGAGACAGTGGGCACTGGACAGGCATATCGACGGCACATCCCGCTCACTACCCATCTTCATGTGAATGACACCTCCGGGCCCCCTTTGTCCTCCCTCCTCGACACCGGTGCGTCCTTGTCAGTGATCGATGCTGGTCTCCTCTCCTCTCTGGGTGGTCAGCCGACGGGTTCGCCTATGCGCATTCTCGGCCTTGGCGACAAAACATCGCTGGGCTGGGCGACCATTACCTTCTTCTTACCCGCCCACGATTCTCACCACCGGCAAGTCTTCCTCGAGTGCACACTCGACTTTCACGTCATCCAGGACTTCGCCCCGCAGCTCTGCCTCGGTTTGGACTTCATTACAACCCAGGGTGTTACCATCGACGCGTCCAACGATCGCGCCACACTGGGTCGGTACGCATTCCGGGTCTTCGAGAAGATGCCCGCCCCCTTCGCCAAGGAGGCCGAGCTTTGCGCAACCACAAGCTGCCTCGTGCCAGCCAAGTCCATGGCGTGGGTTCCCGTCGACGTTGCCTGCCTGGCACCCGGGTGGACTACACTGTTCACCCCCGACTCACGGTATCGAAGGACGAGTCTGTGCAGCTCGCCGGTCCGATGGCCGTCGCCACCAAGGACACTAAACATGTTCTCATTGCCAACTATGGCACTCAGGCGATCGACATTGCTCGTCGGACACCCATCGCCGATGCCACAGCAGCATTGTTGGGTGACGCATCGTCCACGGCAGATCACACTTTCGGTCTGCCTCCCCCTCTGCCCCGTTCGTCGCTCCACTCTGTCGCTGTCACGCAGGGTCTTTGGTCCGCGACCGCGGGTACCGACTACTCTGACGACTCGGCGCAGCCGCTAGACGTTTTCGATGCCCCTCACGACGCCGTCAACGATCTTACTCGCGATGCGGCAACCGTCGTGGTGGATGATCACTTCCGCATCGGTGTCGACTCCGACGGGCAAGCTCAACCTGACATTGCTCGCCTGCTTCGTTCACACGCATCCGCCTTCGCTTTGGACGGTCGACCCGGACGAGTCGTCGGTGAGGAGATGACTATCCTCTCATACCTGGTGCTCCTATTCACTCGGAGCCACCTCGTCGGGCGAGCCCGGAAAAACGTGCTGCTATGGATTCCGCCCTCGATCAGCTCTTGGAGTGGGACGTGGTGGAACCCAGCTCCAGCCCTGTCTCCTTCCCTGTCCTTATGGTGCGACAAGGCCCAAAATGGCGGTTCTGCGTTGATTATCGCAAACTGAATGAGGTGACCGTTCCCGATCGGTACCCCTTACCGACCACCGACGCGGTCTTTCAGACGCTGTTAGGGAAGCGATGGTTCAGTGCTCTGGACGCGTTGCGGGGATATCATCAGCAGCCGGTCAAAGAGGAGGAAAGATGGAAGACTGCTTTTGTGTGTCACAGGGGCTTGTATCAGTACAAGACGGTGCCTTTTGGGCTTCGCAATGCTCCAGCGGTCTTTCAAAGGCTAATGGACAAAATTCTGGGACAGCTACGCTGGAAGGATGCGGTGGTCTATATTGATGACATCGTTGTGGCGACGGTGACTTTGGAGGAGCACTTACGGGCGTTGGACACCTTGCTCACTCGGGCGACGGCGGTGGGTCTGAAATTCTCCCCGTCTAAATGCACGTTCGGTGTTCCCTCCCTCACCCTTTTGGGTCGCAAAGTGTCGGGTGCTGGCGTTGCGGTATGGCAGGATCGCGTCCGGGCTATACGAGAGTTGCCACTCCCACGTACTCTTCAGGACCTTTATCATGTCCTTGGCCTGTTCGGGTACTACAGAGCATTTATCCCACGCTTTGCAGAGCTTGCCGCGCCCCTCACACGTCTCACGCGAGGGTGGCGATATGAACGTCGCGGGGATCGCACTGTCCTGCTTAATTCCTCAGGCGATTCCACACCGGCGAACAAGGTCACTCTGGAGTGGGGATCTGATCAACAACAAAGCTTTGATCTTCTGAAGGCGGCGGTGGCGGACCCGCCAACCTTAGCCCATCCTGATCCGGGCCGTCCATACATCCTGTATGTCGACGCCAGTAAGCTGGCGTTTGCGGCTATCCTTCATCAGGTGCATGTTGTCGACTCCAGCCCTCCTTTCACCCCCGCGGCGCACATCACCAATATTCCGCTCGTTCCGGTTGACTCCGCTCGGACTCAGTGGTCGGCTTGGCTGCGGCAGATCCCCATTTCCGCTCCATCCTGCGGCAACTGGGCGATCCCGACTCGGAGTGGGTGTTGCAGGACGATATCCTCGTCCGCCGTGTGGACGGTCGCCTCGCCCTACCGGAAGCCGCCCTGCCCCTCGTCCTTCGCGCGGTGCACGACGCAAATGGCCATTTCGGTTTTGCCAAGTCCTACCTGGCCCTGACCCGTCATTTCTGGCGACCGCGTCTGGTCGAGTCCGTTCAGGCTTGGATTCGACATTGTCCCCCTTGCCAGGTGACCAAACTGGGACGACGTGTTGGCGAGTTGGACATCTCTCGGGACTCCCGTTTTCCGTTCGACGATGTCTCCGTGGACCTTGCGTTGGGTTTTCCTCGTTCACGGGCAGGCAAGGACGCTCTGCTTGTCATCGAGTGTCTGTTCTCGCGAATGATCCTCCTTCACCCCTGCTCGTCCTCTATCGACGCTCTGGGTATTGCTGCTGTGTTGAGTGACCGTGTGCTGCGCTACGGGTGGAGGCCGCGTCGCCTGATTTCGGACTCCGAGTCGAAGATGGTCGGTAGCACGATGCAGGCCCTGGCGAAATCCCTGGGAGCAGTGCTGGAGCCCTCACCGCCTCATCACCAGCAGGCAAACCCGGTGGAACGCTCCATCCAGACCGTCCAGTCGGTTCTGAAGGCCTTGTCAGTGTCCGGTTATGCTCACTGGGACACCCGTATTGTTCCCGCTGTCGAGTTGGCGATCAACAGCACTCCCAACCTGACTAGCGGATATCGGCCTTTCGATCTGGTCTTTCTGGCTCAGCCCTCGGTTGTACATGCTGTTTTCGACGCTTCGGATCCTGCTGAGGTGGGGTCTCTCGGGGAACGTCTGGCGGCCGGTAACGCCCGATTGGAGGAGGCTCGCATCGCCATTCATCGCGCGAGGAAGGGTCAGAAGCGTCGTTTCGATCGAAGGAAAGCCCCGTTGCCCGATCTCTCTGTCGGCGACCAGGTCTACCTCCGGTTGACGGACCGTCCCATAGGCGGGGTCGGCTCACACAAGCTCGCCCAACGCAAGCTCGGCCCGTTCCCCGTTCGCCGTGTCTTGTCCGACCACCGGGTGGAACTGGACCTTCCTTCCGATATGGGTTGCGGTCCTGAGTTCAGCGTCGATCAATTGGATGTCCGCCCCTCCTCCCCGGACCCGTTCGCCGATGATCGCCCTAAGGCAGCGGTTCCTGTCGCGCTCGATCGAGCTCCTGCTGCAGAAGAGGGATCCGATTCGGTGACGATCCGTCTGAGACCGAAGGGTTGCCTCCTCGAGTCCGCATCGCACCCAGTCATCTTCGCGATTTTCAAATCGGCGTTACCCATGCAGGATGGCCGGTGGAGGAGGAACTGCTTCGAGGTCCCGTCTTTCGCCCTCGGGATGTGCTGCTGGGCGACGTGTCAGCGACGCTGGTGGAGAAACCCGTCGCATTCCTGTCCCGCCTTACCACAATATCGGAGAAACGACTGGTGGCGCCAGAGTTGGAACTGTCGTGCTTGGCATGGGCATTCGCTCAATGGGCCCATTCAGTATGTTTCATGTGTCATATATGACATATTCCTAGCAAATGTCATGTCATATGACATATGACATTTGTTTGTCAAAACCAATTGTGATGTCATATGATCATATAATATGACAAATATGATCATATGACATGTCATATTTGTCATATTTTTTGTCAGGTTTTTGTCATATGACATGTCATATTGTCATACTTTTTTCATGACAAACATGACAATTTTCTTGTGTCATGTGACTAGTTCTGCCACGTGTTTTTACCGTCACGTCCGCGACGCGACGCGAGATTTAGCTTAGACGCGACGCGTTCAGTGCACCAGTTCCTCATTTCTCCCTTGTCATCTTGTTACTTTTCACCTCATCTCCCTTCTCGATTTCTCCGCCGCAGCATCCAGCTCTCCACCGCAAAACTCACCTCTTTGAGATACATCCTCCTGTCTCTTCCACAATCTACATTCGGCCTCGAATTCGACAACACGAGCGCTGAAGCGCGCTTTCTCCATCACAAGCTCTTCGATCGCGCGTGCGGCGTGTCGCAGCGCGTTTGATCGGAGACGGAGTTGCCATTGTATGCGTTGATGCTCCCCAATCACCGATGTTTTTTCGGCAGGGGAAAAGAGAGAGTGTTGCGGGGCCGAGTTGTAGCATTCGGTTGGGCACTAGATCACTGATCAGCTTCTTAAATGTTTAATTTTTGAGCGTTATTTTTTTTTGGTTTGGCCCACCATACGGGGTAGTATTTGTCATGTTATCACAAACATGACATACATGATCATATGATAACATGACATTTATGACAAAAAGGTCTAGGTCGCCGGATTTTGTCATGTTTCTTGTCATATTTGTCATATATGACACCGATTTTTTAAAACATGATCATATGACAAATTTTGTCCCTTTTGTCATATATGTCATAAAGTCATATGACAAAAAAAACCTCAGATTGTCATATATGTGAAACATGACATGACGATATGACAAAAGATGAAACATACTGGGCCCATTTATTGGAGGGGGCAGCGATAACCGTGGTGACCGATCATGCACCTATGGGCGCCATGTTGACGTCCTCTTCCTCGACGGTCTATGGTCCAGTCATCACTCGCTGCCGGGCGATACTCCTTCCTCACCTTCAAAACTTACGCTTTCATCATCGCGCGGGTCGAACTCATACGAACGTCGACAGCTTGTCTCGCCTAATCGCCCCTGATGTTGAGGAAGACCAGGGACGGTCTTCATTTTAGGGGGGGTATGTGCTGATAACAGAGTTCCCTACCTTCTCCCTCTATTCCCTTCACTCTCTCTACCTCTTTATTCCTTTCACCTCTCTTCCCATTCTCCTTCCGTTCCCTTTCCATTTCCGTTCCATTCCCTTTGTTTCCTTTGCTCCCTCGCTCTTCACGTGGTTTCCTATTCTCGATTCCTTCTCGGCTCGACACCATTTCCTCTCTTACTCGTTCCAACTCTGTTGTACTCAACTTTCCTGACTCTCATCATAGAATCACACAGCTCTTGCTTTACCATACTGGTACAACCAGTACACTGACACGTCCTGATTTGGAACTGCTGCAGTCGTAGGCGTTGGTGGAAGGGAGTGTCTCAAATCGCGTGATGCGGCTCTCATACGGAGTCGCCAATGAGATGGAGGGCGGCGGGTACTCGGCCAGAGTGGGAGAGTGTACTTTGATCGCGCCGTTGCCTGCGCCGCCGCCCGCAGCAGTCGATGATGGCCGATGATGTCATGAGCACGGCGAGAGGAGGAAGCGGAAGAAGAGACCGAGGAGGACGGAGGGGAGATCGAATTTTGATGATGATGGTCCTTGGTGAGCGATTGTGATGGAGGGAAAGGGGTGGTTGCTGTGACGAGGCTCGATGTGGACGTTTGGTGCGACAACGTTTGAGGGACGGGAAGGAGACGAGTGGACGCCATCGCGTGCGTGATGGGAGGGGCGAGTGCGAGATGGATGAGCGGGGCCTTGGTGGGCGTGATGGTGTTTTCGAACGGAGTGTCGTCGTCCTCGTCCTCGCCCTGATGTTTGGACTCGACCTCAAGCGGGATTTGGGCGAATATGGTCATGTCGATCGCCCGAACCTTGCTGCACTTGTGCTTTTTCATTGACACAGGCCGAATGTTGCCCGCGCGGCATCTAGGATTCGGGCAGGCCAGGAGAAATATGAAATCCTCCCCATTGACGTCGCCCCCCCTGCACTCGAGCTCCATGAGCGCAACCTTGACCTCCTCCTCTGTGAGTACCTTTGCTGGAACCTTCGACGCCAAGCAGCCATCCTCCACTCCGGCGACCATAATCGCCTCCCGGACCGATTTGTTGGCCGCATTGAGTTTGGTGTGGATGCCGCCGCTGAGGAGCCAATCGAGGCGGGGAAAGCGCAGGCATAGCTCGTTGACAGTGAGCCCACGTTCGTGATCTTCGGGCGACAATTTCTGGTGCTTCGTCATGTTGTGTTTGAGATTTGGGTATTGAGTGGAGATGCGAAAGAGCTCGTGAGATTTAAGAAATGCTGGGTTCCTCGTGTCTGAGTACTGACTGAGTTCTGAATTGGATACGGCAGGAGGAGTCAGTCTTGACGACCGAGGAAAGAGACTGGAACAGCAGAAGCGGTTGACTGGACGGAACGGAGTATCTGCATCTGCTTTGTTCTGTTCCCTGAACAAGGAGCAGAGTGGTCAGCTCAGAAGAAAATATCAGCTGATGAATGGTGGTCGAGCGTTACTTTTCATCACTGGCTGCTGCGTCGAAGATTTTCTGCGAGAGGGAGGACCTCTGGGAGGTAAACCACAGGATGGGTCAGAAAACCATGGGACTTACGGATGTTCGACAAAAGCAGGAAGCCAAAGAGAGCTCAGAGAGCAAGGTCGAGAGAAAGCTGGCTGAGATTTGGTATGTGGTATGTAAAGAATGATGCGTGCGCGTGTGTGTGTGTATATAAAAAGATGTGTGCCTACCCCCCGCTCAGTCCACAGATATGTCCGCAGCAGAAGCCCCATCGCCAACCCTAGCCGACCCGAGCTGAGGTCACCCTCATCCAAAGCCTCAGGAGCCCGTTCCGTCTTAGAACTGATATCCGAGCGAGCATCGCTGTTGTCCAACTCCGCATCCGTATGCTCCTCCTCTGCCTCGCCGTCGTCGGGGAGACGAGAGTAGGTGGTGGAAGTGACGATGACGACGAAGTAGATGTGGAGACGAGGCATTCGAGCCAGTCGTACCGACGCTCGTATCCCCCGAAGCCGCCGAATCCGTCTGAGACTCCGTCGAAAGATCCGCCTGTTCTGAACCTTCCACTGGCCTCTACACTGGCCCCGCTGCTCGCGTCGCAGTCGTCCCGCCATAGTCCGTCATCGCAGCCGCGCCGCGCAACAGTATTCTTCTCCCTCTCCGCCTCCCTCCTCTCCTCCATCTCCACAGGATGCAAGACCTCGTCCCCCTCTTCTCTCCATCTCCATCAACTTCCTC